>JAVYIG010008014.1:0-94318 GCA_035222895.1 Strongylocentrotus droebachiensis
AATACCGTCCATTTCACTTACTGTCATATCAACGTTACTACCCAAATACTTGCATTCATTTCGATGATACTAAAGCCTGTCAATCTTGAAATATAACTCAACTGCACATAAGCCGAGTCTGATGCAGGCGCGTACGCGGGGGGGGGGGGGGGTTAAACCCCCCTTCCTCAAAAAGGGGGAGGGCGGTTTGATGATTTAAAAAAAATTAATGCTCCTTAACTGCCTCCTCTGAGCGGAATATCTGTCGGCGTGATTTTCCTTTTTTTTGGGGGGGGGGGGGGGGGGCAAAAAGAAAAAAATATTTCTCACACTACCCCCCCCCCCCCCCCCCCAGGCCTATATTTCAGTACTTGAGATAATTACCGAAATTTTAAAATGTCCTCGTAATCTAACAAGTTATTTTGATTTTTGAAACGATTTGTGGGAGTGAAATGGATGTTATATCTTGCCGTAGCGACTGTTCATTAAATCAATAAAGGGCCTATGGGAAAAGACTAGCTTTTCACTTCAACAAGTGCCCTCAGTTTATTTTGTAATGGGTGCCCCCTTCCCCTTCTAATAAGTGCCTCTTTTATTTTTTACACGTGCCCCTTTTTTTCTTCCTAATAAGTACAATTTTTCTTTCTGATAAATAACCCTATATAACCCTGAAAGATGCTTCTATTAAAATTTTATAAGTTCCCATTTTCCTTCGACAAACTAAAATGCCCATTCCATTCTCACATGTGTCTCTATATTATATTCATCTCAGGTGCGAGACGTGCCCCATTTTTACCTCTGAAAATGCCCCTGTTTACTTTGCCATGATTGTGCTCTTTTCTTTTCTAATAAGTGTCCTTTTCCCTTTGGATATGTGCCCCCGATTCCTCTCACCATTAATGTGCTCCTAATTTAAAGCAACTATAGTTTTAGCAACTTTTTCTTTAATTTCACCCACAGCTCACTCGCATTTTCAAATTGTTATAATTTTAGTCTTTCAGGATTAGATAATAATCCTGTGTAAATACTGTGAGCGAGGAAGAAGGATATTTTATGATCTTTAAAATGTTTTTTTCCTCATGGAAATACCTAGCGGTTTCTGATATTCTATTTTCACGAAATTGACGTTATTTTAACAAAACTGAATTTCTTTGGCGGCACCTCAGGGTGACACGACACCCCGGTTAAAAGAACGCTGGTTAAGGCCATAATAATATTTCCCGACGGACCCTCCATGATCCTTGAATAATGACCCAACTTAACCTAGATATATTAGGGCCCCCCCCCCCCCCACTCCGGGAACGGAGGGACCGCATTCATGTTCCCCAAATCTCCGGTAAAGGGGTATTTTTCACGCAACAAAGCCTGGCTCGTAATACACTAAAAATCGGCCCGTATTGACTTTACACACCGGACTTGGGGGGGGGGGGGGGGTGCAACATGTATAAAAGGGCCTGAGAACATACGCTTACCCTAAATAACACTGAGTGGGGGGGGGGGGCAGTGGCGGATCCAGGGAGGGGGCGGAGGGCCCGGTCCCCCTTCCCTTGCCCGAAAAGCATATAATTATAACCTTTTTGAAGAAACAAAAGACGGGCCCCCTCCTCCTGGCTCAAGGGGGGGGGGGGTGTTGATTTTTTTTAAAATCACGAACTGCGAGAGGAAAAAATAATGCTCCTTAACCCCCTCCCCCCTGCTTATTCGCCGCTAAATATCCATCACGAATTGGGCCCCCTCCCTTGCCACCGGAGGGGGCCTGGGGTATTCAAGTTTTAACTCTATACGGATAGAGATGCTTATATAACAAAAGAAAAATAAATGCTCTTCCTGTCGGATTGAATTTTTGATGAGGGTTTATAAAGTATGCCTTCACAGTTAACAGTGTTTTAGTAGGAGATATGTCTTATATTACGTTTGTTTGATAATTCCTGCCAAGCCAGTGAAAGTGTCTCCACAAGGACCCTAGACTCTCGAAACTTCCTGGGTGGGAAAAACTAATAATAAAGATAAATAAATTTAATTCTAAAAAAAAGGTGTGTGTGTGTGTGTGTGTGTGTGTGTGTATGTAGGGGGGGGGGGTGTCTAGTTCTTTTTATCATGTTTGATGAATGTTCAACTACTCACCTCCAGCTAATTTCTTGTTTCCTGGTTCACTAGACAATTTCAATACTTGTTTAGCCGAAAAGGTTTGTCTATGATGGAATGAATATTGTATTTGTCAGCTTTTTGAATTTAATTTGTTCATCTATATACTTTAAATTGAGAAATTGGGGGCGGGCCTGGGGTATTCAAGTTTTGACTCTATACGGATAGAGCTGATGCTTATTAGTAGGTATATAAAGAAGAATAAAAAACATGCTCTTCCAACTGTTGGATTGAATTTTTGATGAGGGTATATACCTTCACAATTAAAAGTTGTTTTTATATACGCGAGTCGTTCGTTTTTATAAATTCCTGCCAAGCCAGTGGAAGTGGGAAAGGCTAATAAAGAGTATGAAGATTTGATTTTTTGTTGTGTAAAGGTGTGTGTGTGTGTGTGTCTAGTGGGGGGGGGGGGGGGGTCTATTTCTTTTCATCATGTTTGATGAATATTCAAACTACTGACCTTCAGCTAACTACTTGTTTCCAGGTTTTCTTAGGATTCAGTAAAATTGAGTTTATACACTATCAAACAAAGTACTTGTAGAGGCCATGTATGAACTAGACAATTTCAATACTTGTTTAGCTGCAAAGGTTAGTCTATGATGGATTTAATATTGTATTTGCCTTTCTGAATTTGATTTGTTCATCTATACTTTAAATTGATAAATTTTCAATCATTTTCTTTCTGTTTCTCATGTGAAAATTCAAGATGTGGCGCCTAAACGTGACGTCACATCGCAAGTTCCTGCCGCAATTTCCCATAAATCACCGCGCTGATCTGTGTGAAAGAAATATATCCGCGATGTCTAGATACTGCTTCACGGGCAGGACTACGGCACTAGGGCTCCGTTTGGCTGCTTAGAAATGGTCTAATGCCGCCAACCCCGAGCCAGATAAAGGAGCTGCTGCTCAGTGCAATCGACAAAGATGAAAATGTAAGCATTACTTTTTCGTATTTTAAAGATTTTTCCTCTAATTTCGACTTTATTCGCCAGTCTTTCAACTATTTGAGATCGCAATGGTATTCCGCCATAGGCGCCCGCGTGCTGTCCACGATCCATTTTTCGGAAAGAAATTTTGCTGATTTCGGCGAGAATTCATCGCAGGTGCTGCTTGTCAAAAGACCTCACAATATTCAGTTTGTAGCTTGACTTCTGTAGACAAAACTGGTATATATTCCAAATCAGCAGAAGGTAGATTTTCGGTCAAATTTAGCATCGTTTTGAATGTTGTCACAATTTTGTGGAACGACGAGGGTCCATGTACACGGTTAGCTCGCCTGCTGCAGAATGAATTGTTGACCCATTCGGGGCCTATGAGAGGTCTTGCCGAGCGCATGCGCAAGTCAGACAGTATCCCACGTCGGTGAATGCAGGAAGGGTGCTCATTATGCAGCGATATCGGCGAACATCACTGCACAGCCAGCCACCTCGGCATGATCAGCCAGAAATGTACCGCAGAGTTGCAGGCGTACAGGAAGAGCATATTCCGCCCTGTTGTTCAGTGCAGCTGTGATAGGCTCTGCCGCGCCGACTCGTCATGTACTGTGCACAAGACTTTGATTTACCTGGCTGGAGTAGATCTTCTAGAGGTTTGTCAGAGAATGCAGCTTTAAAAGCGAAATAATATGAAGAAAATTAGGGCCTTGATTCTACCAATACCATGATTGTCTTTGACCCTGACTGACTCTGTTGAGTTTCATATTTGTGGCTTGTTAATGTTATGTCTTGGGTTATGAATATGAACTAAAAATAAAATGATCAACATTCAAATTGATGCAATACTGATTGTGTGGGCTGAGTGAGTGATGTGTGATTTGTGTTTGGGCGTCCTTTCAAAAGAGAAGGGAGGAGAGGATGGGATTTCAGCGGCAGTGGTATTTAAATGGAAATCTGACTTTAATAAGAGCAAACAACTAGTCTTAAAGAAAGCTGAAAAAATCAGGAGAGCAGACTGGTGAAAGTTTGAACAAAATCGGACAAAAGATAAGAAAGTTGTGAATTTTTGAAAGTTGTAATTAGATCTAGACCTAAGTCACTATGACTATGACAAGTATAGTATGGGAACTTCAAATCAGCTGAATCGATATTGTCACTGATATAGTGCTTGACTACTTTCTGATTTGTTCCAAAACAAAAAATGTAGGACTCAGGAGGGTCTTTTATAGGACCTATAATGATAATAAGTAGTGCCCTACATGTAGGTTAAGCCAAGGAGAAGGCACTTTAATAGTTAGAAGAAAACAGAAGTTAATGATATTTTGTGGTTGTACAAGACAAATTCTGGGAGAGTTGTCTGCGACTACTGACTACACATGTACATCACAATGCTCTGACTAAATTGCCAATTTGAGATCGGCGTACATTTAGTGATCTGAAGCTTCAAGCATTCATTCTCCCTTGGGGCACTACTATAAATATAGTATGGTAAGTACTAGTACATTTATTTTTTTACTGTAGATCCTTTAAAAAGAAAAGAGTAAATCAAAAGACCCTCCTGAGTCATACACAGGCCTTAAATGTCAATGTTTTTAGGGCAAGGCCACTTTTCTGTAGGGCACATTCTTATATTACAGCACAAATAGGAAGAATTGGAAAGGGCACAAAAAAAATCTCCAAGGCCAATGAGAGGGGCATTGAGGCCAACCAAAGGGGCATCCAAGCCCATGGCCTTGGTGGCCTTGGATTAATTTAAGGCCTGCATACATTTTGAACAAAAATACAATTAATTTCTGCTCTTCTCCTAAGTGCCTTCTCCTGGAGCACTACTCAAAATATATCATGGATAGCAATCATAGCATATTATTATGGGTCCTCTGACTAGAAAAGACTTTCCTAGTCATACAATGTACATGAACATATCTTCTTTAGCAACAACTTGTTTAGAAAGACCATCCTTTTATGACTTATGAAGCATACATATATTCACGAAGAGGGGGGAAATTGGAGAGACGTGATTCCATGGGCTTTTTATTTTGGTCAAAATAAGTATTTCTACAGGATTCCATGAAGGAATTCAAACAAAGAAATATAGAAGGAAAAAATCTTTGATGTGGAGAGTAAATTTATGATGCATCACATCAATACCTAGCAACAAATTACAGGGTATTTTGCAGATACGCTTGGTGACCTGGGGAATTCCATGTTATTAAAGAGGGTCATGCAATAACAGGAATTTTTGTTGTGCGCTTCAAACTTTTGCAATACATGTGTAATGAATTAAATGATTTGTTTGATTGCATGGCCAAGAAAATCTGGACATCGTTTCACGAAACTGTCATAAGAACAAGACAGACATCTCATTAAAACGTGTGTTTCATTTAATACACATGTTTCAATGGGTTTTCCGCAGACTTGTACTTATGACGGTATCTTGAAATGCTGCCCAGAAATGTTGTTAAATTGACAAAGACATCAGGAAAGTTTTAAATTGACTTAGTGACGGAGAGAATATTGGTGCCAACAAGGGCCCTACTATGAAAACGACATTCCCTGAAATTCACTTTCTTTTCTCTTGGAAATACATGTACACTGTAGGTACCTAAAGAACCTGTTCTTAAAGACCAATTGCTTTCAATAAGCATTTGTCATCTCTGTTGTGTAGTCTTTATCTACAGGTTTCACTGTTGTACCTTTCAGCAACTGGTGAACACAGGTAAACCTTTTTTCTATCTTTTTAAAAAGATAAAGGTGAGTTCTGGTCATGCGATTGCATTGTGAAAGAAAAGGTGTGGAATCGATCAGAAAAAGTTGATCATGTAGCATGTAAGTAATGGTGTGTACTGCAAGGTTCTGGAGTCATCAAAATCATTATAAATTTGGCCCAGTCTTGGTAAAGTAACTAGCACTGAACACAGAAAGATGTGTATGGGACTACACAAATTGTGTTGGGGTTACCTGCCTTGATTTCCTTATCTTTCTATGCTCATTACTCAGCCAGTATACATTTTCTACCAAAATTGTTAGGCAAATGACATTTATTTGTAATCTTGAATATTCTGTGTAATCTTCATTTGATTCTGTGAGAATTCATTTTCTTTTTTAACCAGAACTCAAGTTTATGTTTAATAAGAAAAACTAAATCTGAATCTTTCCTCTTTCTTCTGATCCATCTTTCATGCAGATTGTTGACATGGGCAGTGTTACAAAAGCAGTCTCTCTTCTGGAGAGCAATCCCATCACCAAAGATGCTCTTGAGGTAAGTTTCTCTGACTCTTCAACAACGGAATGTCACTTGCTGCAGCCAGCATTGTGAAGTGTCATGCTTCTTAAAATAGTATCAGAAGAAATTTTGTACTCCTTTTCACTCTTTTAGCTTTAGCTTTGTCACAATGCTGATGGACTGAGTTTCAAGTAGGATGTTATTCTGAAAATCCCTTTTAGTGAAAGGTCAGAAGGTCTTTGAAGTATGTAGAATTTTGAAATCCTAGGAACACTTCCAGAACTTTTTTTTTTAAATTTAAATTTAAAAAAAAATGTCCATAGGCATACACAATCACAAAGAGCTGTAATTTTTAAACTAATTTTATAAAGGACTCCATTATTTGATAGGAAAAAAGTAAGTGTAATATCGGCTGTTGCTATATGCTGCAAATCATTTCTTTGCAGATTTGTGTTAAAATCCCTGAAGTCGGGTTTGTGCTCAGATGCAGTTACTGTAATGTCTTTGATAAATTTGCATATATGTACATTGACATTTTATCTGTTGGTTGAATCTGGATTTTGAGCATTTTTTTGCTACCGAAGGTGGTGCCCAGGTTTTTCTGAATATCCGTCTGTACATCCATCTCACTTTCTCATTGTTGCGATATATCAATTCATATTTCTCACAGTTATTGTATTGTTTTTGTTTTTATTTTCGATATACAGTATCTCACTAAACGTTTGTTTTACCTTTTTTTACCCCATATTTGTCACTATCTTCAGGAAACCAGACTCGGGAGGCTTGTCCAAATTGTGCGTAAGAAGGCTACAACCAGTAACCTCAAGAAGCGATGCACAGCCTTGATAAAACAATGGCAGTCTCAGTTCCTGCCCCCGAGCGCAGTCAAACCTCCAAGGACCGAGTCCCCTGTACCTCATCAAGAGGAGGTCAAAGGTCAGGAAGGATCATCGACCTCCGATGGACAGAAACCAAAGCCTGCAAAGCAGACAGTAAATGCCACCTCTGTTGATAAGAGTAAAAGTGAAAATCTTCGAAGGAGAAAAAGGCAGCCGGAAAACTCACCATCAATTTCTCCTTCATCACAGGCTCCCCCTTCTAAAAAATTAATATCATCATCTCAAGGGCAATCTCCATTGTTACAAGGCGAGGGAAATGGACAAGATGACTCTGGTCTTAATGGGATGTCCTCGAAAAGGGACGTTGACTGTGGTAGAAAACTTATCAAAGATTCAGTAAAAACTGCTTCTCCAAAGTCTAGTGTTCCTTCGCCTAAGTCTAAACCCAACATTAACAAAGACAAAGGTTCATTAAAGAAGTTAAAGGCGGAAAGATCAGCATCTCCCAAACCTAGGACAAAAGACTCATCATTAAATTCAGTATCTCCTGCACTGCATCCCAAAGCAGAGAAACATTTGAAACCCAAAGGATTATCACCTAGATTATCACCTAGTGTTGCCAAGGCAAAGTCTGATAAACGAGTGAAGGTTTCACCAGCACCAGCACGTGTTGCCATCGGTAAGAAAAGGAGTTCTTCCCATGATCGTTCGCCTAGACCCTCCAACGATTCGTCTGCTTCCAATTCACCAGCTGTTGTGGGTGGACCCTCTCTGAAATCCACTGGTACTTTTTCAACGGACTGGGACACTGCCGGTTTCGGCTTTGGGGATAGCGAAGGGGAATCCTCTCGGAGTGCTACACCCCAGAATGTGTGCGACGCCCCTAGTTCTTCAAAGCCTTTCTCTATTTTTGATTTAGATTTCACTGATGCTGTTTCATCTCAAGTGTCAAACACAAGCCTGTTTGACAGGGCAGAGTCACCTGCTAGCTTTCTAGATGAGCGACCCTTTACACCAACAATAAGTGCATTTTCTGAAGAATTTTCTCAGAGGACAGAGTATAGTCATTCTCCTTCTGCTTCAAAGGAAGAGGAGGATGAAGAGGAGGAGAAGGAGGAGGAGGAGACATCAGTAAATGTGATGGAGACTAGCCTAATGGAGACCCTTGAAGATGAACCTGTGAGCCCTCCATGCCCGGTGCTGGAGGGGGATATAGATCGAATTCATGATGACGAGTGGGAGGGGGTGAATGGTTGCTACAATGATAAAGGAGAATGGTTTGACTGGATGCAGTGCCTGACTGTAAATACAGATGTGGAAAATTCTATACAAATTCTACCCTATGTATGTATTGATTAGCAAAATATGAACACGCTCACTGTAAGTTATTTTTTATGTGAATGCTTGAATTGAAAGAGTGAACCATCATAATATGTATTTTTCTCTTGTTGTTTTTCTATTTTTTACAGATACTTTCTCAGTGCAAATATGATGTAGTAAAAGTAAAGTGTATTTTATTTCATAAGTTTATATTGGACAGAAGAGACAGGCATGAATTTTCATGTACATGTATGTATTGAAACTGTTTTAAGTTTAACGCTGAGCAAGTTCCTTTAATTTGACGTAAAAATTACCATGAATTTTTTTCTGTTACCTAATAATGAAAATTGTGGTCAGGTAGAATATTAAAAATCTTGGTAGATAGCAGAAGTAGAGTACATCATATTGCTAAAGAAATAACATCTATAAAACAGGGTAAGAATTAAGAAGACTTTCTCCGGGCCATTATTTGAACAGAAATAATTAACTATTGCATTGTAATCAATGTCTAAAATGGGGTATTTTTGTTTTTGGGTCTAATTTCTTAAAAAGCTCTGCTCATGCATGGGTAATTCATGCAGAATTGCAATTGTTAAAGCCCTTTTAAAGCCTTTTTAAAGGGGAAGTCCACCGTGATATTAAATTAGTTATAATAGTCTAAGCATAAAAATGAGAGGAACAGGTCAGTGAAAATTGAGCAAAATCTGGTTAAAAATAAGAAACTTTTGATATTTGGAAGTTGTCATCAGTCAAACACATATGAGCTATTGCAATATTTTGTGTTCGTTGTCCGGTTACCATAAACTTTTAACATTTTCAATTTCTCTAAAAAATGCGTAGCCAGATTTTCACCCAGGTGCAGCCTTCAATATCCACCATCCAAACAGCAATACGAGCTTATAAAACTTGAATTTTTGAAATCTTTAAAACTTTCTTATCAGATTTTGCTACAACTTTCACTGACCAGTTCCTATCATTTTGTAATGCTTCTATAAAAACCAGCTTAATAATACCAGGATGGACTTGCCCGTTAAAAGAAATGCTATTATCTCCTATATCAAAGGGCCATTTTGGCATTTGTTATCTTGCATTTAGCAGTAGGAAAACAGTCAGATGACAAAATAGTCTGTAGAAAGTACGACAATGTTACTTTGGGCATGACATTGAAAATGTTGCATATGTTGCATGTGTACGATTGTTTTTTTAAATAAACGATCCCAAGCTCTGGTTTATGTGTTGGCTGTACTGTAACAACTGCAAGTCATTTTCGTCAAATATTTGAATAATTTGTTAAGGGTAAAATCTCATACATCATGACCATGTCCAAGGCCATAATCGCTTTCTAATCATATTTTAGTGTGCCATTGGTTTGTAAGCTCTGCCTTACGCTTCATGTATTAAAGTTGGGTTTCACAAAAGGAGTTAAAGCTACATGTATGTATACAGTGTACACTCTTAAATCAGGTTAAACAAAAGAAATTACACGCATGTGAGGTCTAAGCATTCTCTTGTTAAACATGACTTCTATGTAGCTTAGAAACATTGTGGGGTTTAACTTTGGTTTCGATCAGTGTTTTGTTTTATGTCTTTGCTGGGAATTATGTCATTGGAACAGAAAGACCACTGCAACTTTCTTAACATTGAATCATTTAGAAAAATGGAAATTTAAAAGAGTGAAATATAAAGATTCATCCAATAATATGTGCCAAAGTTTGCTTTTCATAAGTTTTGATGAGTTCTAAAGTAGAAAGAATATGTAAGAGGATAATTGTGGGTCTTTATTCTCATTGTTCATATGCAGGTCTACTTATATTTTATCAACCAAATAAACAGATTGTTATGATAGAATAATACATTTATTTTATATATTTAGATGTCGGCTCAAACATTTATGTTCTGAACTGTCAATTTGTAGAACCAGATTTAAAAACCTCTCTAGTATACATGTAGGTCATATATGTGTCCATTATCAGCTATGTAAAAATGTAAACTGAGACAAATGCAATATATTATTATGATGGTAAACAAATGTGGAACATGTTTAAGTAGGAGAGACGGTTTGTTTCAATTCAAGGAAAATTGTGGTAAATATTGCTTACATAAGAATTTTCATGAGAATAGGAATGGTGGAATGAAGTTAAAACATTAGATGTTGGTATGCTGATATATATATAGTAAGGCTTGTACATGATAGTAGAGAGATATATATTATCTTGGATGTCTTATGAAAGCCAATATGACTGATAAAAATGATGCAAAATATGAATTTTCTTTTCTTGATTTACAATTGACTAAACACATGATTAATGTAGATTTTTTTTTTTTTTGATCATGTAAGATCTGATAACGCATCCCTCATCCGTTCCGACTTGTTCTCATTATTTATTTTTGTAAGGACACTGTACTTGACTTTGAAAAAGTATTTTGTTAGTTTGTTAAACAAAAGAGGTATTTTTGTACTTTTGTGTGTGCATACTTTAAATTGTGTATTAGGTTGGCAAGAGCCAAGAGCTAACATGTGCAGGTACCTGGTACCACAAGGTGTTAAAAGGAAAAATCAAACCATTGATCATTTGAAAGTGGCAAGTTGCTGCAAGTACAATCATATGGAGATCAAAATAACTTTGTGAAGTAATACCTTTCTGTGATACATCTTTCCCTCGCCAATAACATTTGCAATAAAATGGGTGCAGTAATATATCACAATTTCTGTGAGTTTATATACGCAAAAATCTAAGATGTCACGACGTGTATCCCCCTTTTTTGTTATTGGAGCGGGGTGGTGGGCTAGTTAAAAGATATTCTGGAACATTTATTTGCAAATAAATTTTATAAATTCTATTGTTCTGAAGTGATTTACTAGGCTTGAGAAATTCACTAGTACACAAAATACTTAAGCTTAACCCCCCCCCCCCCATCCCCACACCCTTGCTGTGTATACTGTACATACAGCTAACATGAAGTCTGAACTAGCAAGTTGAGATTAAAGGGGAAATGTGAGAAAGGCTTCACGATTGCTGTGTTTGTTGGAGAAAAACAGGTTTATTTCCACATGTTAAGTTGATGCCAAAAATCTTCAATAATTAAATTCCTAATATAAAATACATTCCTGTCGATGTGATAATGCTGTAGACATTTAGTGGAATAGGAAATTAGATATAATGCTAGAATGATTTGAAATGTCTAATGATACTAATCAAATGAAACATTTTTGTACTTTTGTATATTTATTGGTTTGCAATATAGGTTTCAACCTCCCTCTTTAGTTGTAGGATGCCAAGGGAAAGAGGAAACCTTCAAAATAAAAAATAAAAACACCTGACAAATATATTAAGTGCATTAATTTTGTGAAATTAGTACAATTGAAAGTTTCAACAAATTATGTATTCAGTACAGTACATATATCCATTCAACTTTCTAATAGGTTACTTTCTAAACAAGGGTTTGAAGGAGAAGATCAACAAAGTTTGTTAAAGATAAATCAGAATAAAAAGTTGATTTTGTTTTTCTTCAAGGAAACCATACATTTTGAAATAAAAAATGCAGGATATTGACTGGTCTTATTTGAATACTATTCTAATTAGGGTAAAATTATTTTGGTGACTTTGGTCAAAATGACTAAGGTCTTTTGGGGGGCCCCTTTTTCTCCCCTATCGTCATATGTGGAATATTATACAAGTATAATAACTTACATGTATATTCCAGTGAATGATTTTTTGTCAAAATTTCATATCCCCTTTAATAATATAATTAAGGTCCGTATCTATTCAGTCTTGCAACATCTGTTGTCTTTAAACAAACAATAATTGACGATGAAAAAGTAATATCTGAAAGTTTGGAAATATCTGTATCTTTAATGAAATGCACTCATTTGTTTTCCCTTTGAAAATAAGCAATATATGTTACTTTGTTTGTGCCTTCTTTAGATTAATTTTCCTCATGAGAAAAGAGGAATGCCAGATATGTAACTAGTTTTAATTACATGTTTGTTTTTTTCATAGAATGAAATGTGTTCATTCAACATTTCTTCATTATTTGCATGTTATGATTATCATTTTTCAATTTTAGTGAAAAAAGGAGCAACAAACCTGATTGTTGCATGTGTAATGAATGTGTGAAATAGATTCATGTGAATGGTACCTTATGACAAAATATGGCTCTAAAGAGCATTATTTCTAATCATTTTGATTTTGGATCTTCATTTTGAGAAAAAAAATTAAAAGAGTAAAAAATACAACAAAAACAATGCCTGCCGTTTCAGACTCTTGTGTTAAAACTTTTCTTTTTCTTTTACTTCAGTTGAATCTTTCCATATTTCGAGCCCCCTTCCCCCCCCCCCCCTCACCCCTCCCCCCTCCCCCCCCCCCTCCCCACTCAGCTGTTTATATAGTGGAATTAGATGAGGTCAGGAAGTAAACACAAGGGGCCTCTTGATTGAATAATGTTAGTGGTGGATTTAGGGGGGGGGGGCTGTCCTATTACTCCATACAGGAGGGGTGATGACACAGTATTAAATCGGTGGTCTTGTAATATGAAGGTCCATGATTTTGAAATGCCACAGATGGGTTAAAGTGCTAGTACCCTTTAGTGAGATTAAGGTGATTTCATCATTCCATGGACATTCTCACTCGCCTCCCTGCAAAAATTAGAAGTAGGGGGGGGGGGGGTGGTGGAGCTTGTGATTATTTTAACCTGCAGATCTTTTTTTTAACTACACCAACGCCCCCCCCCCCCCCTCCCCATGAAATTATAAGTTATGAAGGTAAACATGAGTTTGAGAGATAAAGACGGTGAAAGAAACGGACAGAGAATGAGACCTGTCGGAGACTGATTTGCATGTGTTCATGTGCAAGCTAGGCTAGGACCATGGTAAATGCATGTTGTATACATCCATGGCGTCATATGGGCAACAGATGGCAGTATTGAACCTGACGTCACGTTAATGGCGGAGAGCGTGTGTTTCTGAGCTGAGAATCCCCTTGTCGAGACAAACTTTTTTCTCTCAAAATTAGAGTATAAATCACACATTTACCCTGTTTTAATATCAGGGAGGCCACCACCATGTTAATAGTACTGAAAACGTTACAACAGCAGACTTTCCGTGTGGAAATAGAGGACAGTGCAACGGTAAGTTAGTCTCGATCATTCCATTAACATGTCCATTGTCATCGGGCTGTGTCATCTCCCGTCTTTATTTTGTTTCTAATTCTAACTGTTAGATCGATTTCACTAGCTAGGCCTTGGCCTAGTCCTAAACCCCATGTTCTATGACTGTTTGAATATTAACAAATTGGGGTGAATTTCACATAGTGTAATTGATATGTTAACTGTTATTGCTGAAATGAAGGCCATGATTAGCCTATTCCTTTTCATTAAATTTTATGAGACTTTGTTCTGATAATTATTTTTGTTCAACAATTAATGCAAATGCAATGCAACAAATTAGAAAAAGGCCAACTTAAAAAAACTAAAGAATATTAAAAGAATTAGGCTTTGGCTTAGCCAGGTGGTCACAACTCACATTTCAATGATGTTTATTTTTACTTTGACTTGAGTTTGAGTCATCGGGTCACCCCGTTTTCCCGTTGGGTCACCCCGTTTTCCCGTTGGGTCGGGTGGTCGCATTACCCGATCTGGCTTCTGTGATTAACATAACAATTAACATTAACAATTAACATGCCCCTTTATTTTTATTCACAAAATGTAGGGCCACCGGTTCAGCCAGGGGGTAATGTTTGTGAAATAGACCCCTGTCATCTACAACAAATGGTCTAGTCCAATAACTCCAATTTACAGTAGGGGCGCAGGTCCGAGAATAAAGATCATCCCCATATTAAACGAGGATATATTCTGGTCTGAGAATATAAAGGATCGTTCGCATAAACAAAGATATCTTTGTAAACGCGGACAAATCGCTTCCTAAAAAACAAGGATCATAGTCATTTTCGCAGACGTCTTTTTTCTTTGGTGCTCTGCGGTTGTACTCGTAGGGTAACCGATCTGCGCCTTGGCATTGCGAACAAAACGAATTCCTCATCTTGAAATACCCCTAGTTCATCGTCTACTTTTACGAGTTGTCCATCTTCTACTTTTACGAGTTGTCCATCTTCAAGAGTATTTATCGTTCATAATGTGAAAGTCTCTGTTTATAGTGCATCATGGAGCATCATCAAGGAATCCATTTTCGCATTGCCAAGGCGGGGATTGGTTATACTTATAGACCTTTGCGCAAATGTGGATGATCCTTTTTCTAAGGACGCGATTTGTCCGCGTTTACAAAGATATCTTCGTTTATGCGAACGATCATTTACATTCTCCGACCAGCTCCCCTACTGATTTACCACTGTCTGTAATACCAGACACTTTGTGAAAGCCCTACGGCAAATCTATGAAAGGTCGCGTGATCTTCTGATTTGGTTTCACAAAAGGTCATGTAACGCGACCACCTGACCGGACGCAATGACTCGATGATTCGAGGTAATCCATAAATAATGGAGAACCCGAGCCTCTGAGTGCGAGAAGAGTTTGAATTACCGGTAAAACTTAATCATATTTATTGTCTTGTTTTGTCTTTCCCTTGATACCCACAATAAAAGGAGGTGATTTTATGGCACGTTGAGGTGTACTGTAGTGTAGACAAAGATAACCGCCTGGTATGGCCACTCGTCTGAATTCTTTAGTAAATCTAATTTGTAAACCTTCCTCATACACAGACACAGAAGAGAAACTGACGATTGTCCTTGGGAAGGAAATATATCAAATGTTTGTACCCAGAGGCCAGACGTTGAAGGAACGGGTCGTGTATCCGGACAATTGATTTCAAACCTTTATTTGAAGAAGTTTACAAGCAATATTTCAGAAATCTTCTAAGGCTTATGTTGGAAAATATTATAAAGGAAAATATCATGATGATTAGTGCTATTTGATGAATATATTTCGTTAAATCCAAAGGTAAAAGAGAACGTTTTGTTTAGTGTCCGGGCAGGCGGGCACCCACCCCTCCATCATAGTCATACTTTAAAAATAGTATTTTACTTTCTGTCCGTTTTCTTGAAGCTACTGCATGCAAATAGATTGGCAATGACACACAAAGTGCATTGCGTAATCTCCCCTCACTATTCCCTTACATGTTCTTCAATCTCTGTATAGAGGCGGTCAGTGGAGCCAGTCAGCGTAACAACCGTCATTATCAGAGACAGATGCTTTCGTTCTAGTTGATGTGTAGACCTAAACTACTTTCATGTCCTGCATTGCCCTTTCATAACGTACTCTTTGTATGACGGGGGGCCCGAGTTTTTCATGGTATTCCCCCAATGCCTGATCTCATCTTAATCCTTATATTCTAGAAAGGAAGTATGCCGAAAATGCTATGGTCTTGACTCTTCTGGGAAGTAGGGTCCCAAACGCAGGGGGTGTACTCAAGTATAGATGCTTCTATTCATATGCTCTCTCCTTGATGGTTCAGGAGCTAACTTTCAGGTTTCCTCAAAGAAAGGCCAAGGTCTTGCTGCCTTTGCTGCAAATGTTGTCGATATGGCTATCCCAACTTATGCTCTGTTGCATAGTGACACCCAAGTACTTGGCAATGGTGACAGTGTCCAACTGCATCGGATGGACCTCTACTCTGACTGAGTGATTGAAAGTGTAGAGCATTTGGGAGGGTGGAACATGATATCCTAATTCTCCTCCCCAATGTGTAAGGTGTTGGATACCTTGTTTACGGTGACTGTGAGTGTGAGCGATACTGCTTTTCTCCACCATGTACATGTAAACTGCTGTATATCATCAGTAAAACAGCGTGCCTGTGTTAACTGCTTTAGCAAATCATTGATACATGTATATGCCAGGAACAGGCAGGGCCCCAGAACAGAACCCTGTGGGACACCTGATCTCACATGGATGAAGGATGACCTCTTACCATTCACTATAACTACCTTGTGTCTGTCACAGAGGAAGCTGGAGATGCACAAAACGGTGACACCGTGGAAGCCATAGCATTGGAACTTGTGAAGCAGTAAGCTATGGTCCACCTGGCCAAAGTCCATTATCAGGATATGTCTGTCTGTTTTCCCACTCTCTGGGGCGATGAGTTAACTACTCCGCAGGAACCCATCCTTGGTGATATTCTTGCAATCTCCAAAGACTGACTGGAACTGATGGTAAAAATCCTCTGCCTTTTCTTTGGAATGAGAGGTTAAGTGACCATATTTCTACAGCAGTGCAACCCCCGAATTGGTTGACCTCTTGTTTTTATGCCTCCGTCACGAAGTAGCCGGAGGCATTATGTTTTCGGGTTGTCTGTCCGTACGTCCCGTTCTCGTGATCACGTTATCTCAAGAACCGATGGATGGATTCCTGCCAAACTTGATTCATGTATGTATCTTGCAGAGCTAATGAACTGATTAGATTTTGGGGTCATGAGGTCAAAGGTCACAAGGCTCATTATTTATGCAAAATAGCTTGTGATCGCGTTATCTCAAGAACTGATTGATGGATTCCTGCCAACTTAGGTCATGTACAGTATGTATCTTGCAGAGTCAATGAACTGATTAGATTTTGGGGTCACAAGGTCAAAATTCAAAGGTAATTTTGATCCGATGGACGGATTACCATCAAACACGACATGTTTGTATCATGCAGAGTCAATGAACTGATTAGATTAATTTTGGGGTCATAAGGTCAAAGGTCATGGGGCTCATTATATGCAGAATAGCTTGTGAACACATTCTCATTAGAACTGAAGAATGGATTACTATCAAACTTAGGAGTCGTTAGGACATACATCTTGCAGAGCCAATGAAATAGATTTTAGGGTCATGGGGTCAAAGATCAAAGAGTCATACATGTATATGAAAAATAGCTTGTAATCACAATATTCTGAGAACCTGTTGATGGATTACGATCAAACTTTAATTTGAAAAATTGCTTTTGTTTTGGTTTGCAAAATCGCCCAATGGCAGAGGCATCATTTTCGACTATCAAAGTTCCATCTAGTTTATGTATGTCGAGAACTGCTTTTTCTTTCCAGTTTGTTCTGAGGAGTTATCATCATACAATGCAAAGTCGATTACCAAGTTGATGTATTTAAATTTATGGATGCTTCCTTCCCAGGTGTGTGTCATGATAAAGTATGGTATACATGTATATCATTCAGCTGTTTTTGTCCTTTATTGTCACAACCCGAATTGCATAAATAAGTTGGTGCTCTTCAGGGGTGAAGGTTTCAAATAAATGAAATAGATTTGTCAACTACTCTATTTGATTATTTTTTAATCAACGAGTTAAAATTATTCCCCTTTTATATATTTTTCATCAGTTGTAATGTTTTACCTTCTCAGCTATGATTTTCCCTCATTGGAAAGTAAAGATTTTGTTATTGACTTAAAAAGGTCTTTCCAACTAAAGCTTGTTGCATGATTATGATGAAACATATGTACAAGTTTGCCTGGTACGTCACATTATCAAGAAAATTGCTGTGCCCATACATGTACAGTAGCTCTAAATTGGTTCTCTACTGAAATGGTGAAAATAGAACTTTCCTTGTTTTTTTTTAAAGATATGTTTTTATTTCAACTATTTTTTTTTTTTTTTTTTTTTTTTTTGGGGGGGGGGGGGTGGAGGCAAGTTTGGGACAACTAAAAATGAGTTTGATAGATAAACTGTACATGCAATGTACAGTTTAGAGAGAATAATGAATGAATGTGTATTCTAAAAATGTATTGTACAAAACAAGTGGATAAAACTCCCTGTAAGGGGGGAAAATGAAATTTATGTTTGCTCATTCTGGGACAAATTTAAATAATCATTACCGGTAGCAAAAAAAAGTTGTCTTTCATATTTTCCTTAGAATTTAAATTGTATGCCATTTCATGTGCTGCTTTTCCAACTTTATGTCGTAATGGAATTTCCCTAAAGTTCTATGTCTGCTAAATTAGCACTATTATTAGTAGTATTACGTGGAATATGGGCTTTACAAATTTTAAACCATTTTTATTTTATCTTTTATTATAAGTTTCTCATCCCGGCCCTTTCAGCACAAAAAAAACTAAACCTTGCTGGGTTGGCAAGGTCCCCCCCCCCCCCCTCCCCCAAGTACTGTAGCCTGTAGGTATGAAAATGGAAACCTCTTATAAAAACTAGTAATGAATATAAAGAGCGTTTACAAGTACCTTTTTGGCCCAGGGTAAAGTCTTATCATTTCCAGTGTATACATTACATTAAACGCTTTTAATGTACAGGCCATTTTAATTGAATCAATCAATTTTGTGTTTGTTAATGCATGTATGCCTGAGCCTGATATTACCCAGCAGTATAATAGTTTCATATATTGCTCTTGTCACTTTGACAACCCTGAGCCTGAGCTGGCTTTAAAGAGCGATTAAAAACCTCAGATATGACCAATGCAAGGCCACAGCAAGAACGAGTTGGCGCAAGGTTGCTTGCAAAATCTGCTGAGTCTTACTCATGCAACCTGAAAGGAGGGAACGCAATGAGTTGGCGTCTTCCCTTCCCCCTCAACTCTTGTTTCGATCATGTGATTGTGTTGCATGTCAATGCTACGCTCATGTTTAAAACAATAAAGGGTCGAAATTATCTTTTGATTACTCTTCGTTTTTAATTTCTTCTTGTAGTCTTGATATGTTGTTTAACATTCGCAACTGCTCACAATACTGTGAAGAGGAGTATGTCTCGCTTGTATCAGTTGTATGCACCGTAGTGACACTGTAACAGCTCTGTTTCTTTGTGAGTTTGAAAGGTGAAATGCATGATATACCTTTTATAAGTGTCAATTTCCACGTATAGCTTGATTCATTACCGGTATACAAAATTGTGATTGCATTCATACTATCTCCATTATAGCTAACAAACATGTTCATATCTCTCCCCATTTATTTTGTTTTGTTTTGACTACAGGTTAGGAATCTCAAAGATGAAATTGAAAAGACACAAGGGAAAGACTTCCCTGCCTCTGGGCAAAAGTTAATTTATGCAGGTAAGAAAATCTTTGGACTTTAAATTTAGTTGCCGTTTACGAAAACTTGCTTGAAAAGAATTGTGTTAAAGCAAGGAGCTTAGACATAGGGTGATTCTACAATTTCTTTTGCGAGCGAACTATTACACAACGAGCAAGATAATGATCAAGATCAGAGTACTGCTTGATGTATTTCACAGCTGTTTTACTCCAGGGGACAGCTGACTCACTCTTTGAAGACGTACGTTTCAAGCCGCCGTGCAAGCTCGCTAAACCTTGGTAGAGAACAATTTTTTTCTTCAAACATACTCGCTGCCGCGAGCATTTATGCTTTCTTAGCAGTCGGGTAAAATAACCACCACCACCACATGTCGGTTGTGTTGGTGCGACTTTGGTATTATGTATTCAACTGTGGGTTTAAACTATTGCGTAATGTTTTACCACCACAAAAGTTTCCCTTTACTTGTACAATGATATGTACTCTGTATTACACTGATAGCATGACCATCATCATAGGTCATTTCAGTTGTGACTGAGTACACAATGCTAATTCATACTAGTGAAATGTATTTTGCATATTAATGAGACCTCTTATGTACTACATTTTACATTTTATCTAAATCTTTTTCTATTTATCCAGGTAAAATCTTAAGCGATGACAACCCTTTATCGTCATACAATATAGATGAAAAAAGCTTTGTTGTAGTCATGGTTACAAAGGTGAGTCCAAACTTTTCGCTTCTTTCTTGTTTATAGAAAAGAAAAACCAAGCTTTGTTATATGTTACTAGATATTCATGTGATACAGTGTTTACCTCACTTTTTTCACTTGAGAAATAAAAGATTATGTTTTCATTCTTTAAATAGAATATAATTTTTTTTCCCACAAGTTGCTCGAGGAGGAGATGGTCCTAGGGGGATACCAAATCCAATGTCTTACTTGCGATTTAGTTTTACTACATTTTGGTATGATACAATTTTAGCTTTTTCAAGCTATGCTAAAATACAGTGAATGAATGAAGTTATTATGATTTTATTTTATTTGAATCAGGTTTTGATGAAATCTATATTCTTACTAAGTACTAACCTTAACTGTTTTTTAACTGTGCCTTACAAATGATAACATAACAGACAAAGAATTATTACAGTACTATTACCCTGGTTGCTGATTCAATTACAGTTCAGTACATGTGTATATGAACGATGTCTAGTTAACATCTAAAATATGCATATCCCTTATAAATTTGATGTTTTTTGTGTTTTTTCGTAACTCAAGAATGAAAGGTGGGCTGGTTGAAATAGGGCCTTTGTTGAATTCTTCTAGATGTAAGCTTTAATGTGTCACATTCTCAAGAAACTAAAAACGGGACAAACCAATTTTTCACATACAAAACTTGGTAAGGGTATGAATAATTTATTTGTTAACTGCATATTTGTACAGAGGCTGCAAACAGAAGAAAAGAAAGAAGAGAAGAAGGAGGAGGCCAAACCACAGGAGACTGCTGCAGCAGCCAGTGCATCAGCCAGCAGTGCGCCTGTGGCTATGGAAGAGGGCACAACCAAAGCAGCTGAGGAGAAGAAACCAGAAGAGAAGGCAGCAGAACCAGCAGCAGAAACAAAAACACAAGAGGAGAGTTCAAGCGGACTGTAAGTTTGCCATGCACAAACTGGTGACATCTTCATGTGAAATGTAATATGTTTTCTGGGGGCTAAGATAAAAACAGTGTACTCAGATAAAGTAATTTAGAACACAATGATATTTTACAGTAAGCTTATGGCTGCACCATGTGAAAGAGAGGGGGGGGGGGGGAGGATTGGGGAGTCCTGAAAAGGACTGTCGGTAATCTTTCTTTCTTGAGTGTATGTGTAGTCCTGAAAATCTTCCTCTCTCTCTCGCATGGTGCAACCGTAAGCCTACTGTACATCTACATCACCATGCAAGCCGATACTTATAGGCAGCAACTATGATAATTGGTCAATCTATTCCAGAGAACTTTGCCGTGGTACCTCACACTTTTTTTGTCCTCGGGTAGTTTTAAAGAATGTAATATTTCGTACTGGGTCTTGGGTCTTGTGTCATTGGTGTGTGACTAGGGTATTATAAGAACCACCTCACTAATGGGGCTTTGCAAGAAAGTTGCAATCAATTGCAAATCCCCCAAATCAAGCGTAGGTCTTGCGATTAATTGCAAATTTGCAATTGATCGCAATTTAACTTTCTTGCAACGCCCCATTAGTAAGAAAGAGAGAGAGGGAGAGAATAAAAGCTAGATCTAGTCAACTAAATTGAATTGTTAAAAACTTCAATCCTAACAAAATCCTAGGAAATTTAGGAAACTAGAGGGGCATTGCAAGAAAGTTGAGTTGCAATCAATTGCAAATATCAGTAATTTGTCGCAACTTGCAATCAATCGCAACTTTCTTGCAACGCCCCATTAGTGTTACTGCTAACCCCCTACTTTATCACCTCTCTGTGAAAACCTTCAAGGAACACCTTTCTCTCTTTTGTGACAGTCAAGCCTTCCACAGTGGAGAATCCACTCTAGTGGATGGACAACCACTGACAATTCCTGTTTACCGCATATAGCTGAAAACAAGCCAACTTAATTTTTTTTTCCCTCTCTTTTCTGACAGTCAAGCCTTCCACAGTGCAGAATCCACTCTAGTGACGGGCGACGAGTACCAGAACATGGTCACCGAGTTGATGAGTTTGGGCTTTCCGAGGGACAAGGTCATCAGGGCGATGCAAGCAAGCTACAACAATCCTAACAGAGCTGCAGAGTACCTTGTAGTGGTAGGTGTGACCCTTCTAATAGACCATTTCATAGTTAGCACATGGGTCAAATGACCCCAAATATCCACAGATCTTTTACTCATGGAGCAGTCCCACTTTGTGTATTTTACAATAATCAATGCCAAAGTCATGTATGTGCTTCATGAAAAGCTTTTGTTTCCCCTCTTGCATCATAGAATGTACCGTAGGTGCACACATGAATAATGATTACATAACATGAGCACGTATTCATCTCGGTGGGTTTTACAATTTTATCAGAAATGACTTTTATCTGTCTATGCGCAGATAGTATTTACGAAATGGCTTAAACAAACACACTTTCTTTGTGGCCCATCTATCTTAAAGAAAGATGCTGCTCTGAAATACTTTAACAAAATTTCTTTTTTTAAAATAATTTCAACCAGTGGCAATTCTTCCTACCGCATATAGCTGAAAACAAACCAACTTAAATGGTGCTCTATTATTACGAATTTGCTGGGATTTTGGGTGATTGGGTAGAAAAGAAAATTGAGATTTTCAAGGTTCTCACGGTTAGCGCAATGATATACTTTTTAAATAGAGAGTGATTCCTTTTTTATTTAAAAAAAAATTATGATGTCGTAAACATATTGGATTAAAAATCATATTAACATTAAAGCTGGACTGCACTACTTGTAGCTACTTGTGCCATATTTATAGCAAACAATGCCTTAGCGATACCTGTTGGTCCCCCATGGTCCCCTTTTTCTTACGTTAATTGAGATCTGATTTGATGAGATAACCACCTGTCAGTGACCACTGCAGGGAGGTCTAATTCCTCCTGGCCAAACTAGTGCAGATAGGCTACAAGTTCTATGCCACATCCAAATTTAACTCTGGCAGTTTTTATGTTTATGAATTATGGTTCAGACATCTCCCTTAGACGTTTACTTGCAGACACAGTTGATAACTACCTAAACACATCTGAGGTGTCTGAACAATAGAAAACTGTCATATGTAAATAATAATTGGTTGTGCCATACACTTCAAACTTATTTGTAATTATACAAACCAGTCTGATGAACGTATTCAGCAAAGAAGGAATAGTGTTTGCCATACTTCTGGAATGAGCTTCACAGGGCATCTCGTATTGCCTATCTTCCCAAGAAACTATAATGAATGATATCCTGTTACGGATGATCTGAAATATGCTCCAACAACATTTGCTTTGAGCTTTATTTCATCAATATAGAGATAGATCTAGGTTGAAGTTTTGAATTTCAAATTGTTTCAAAGTGAGTTTTTGGCCCTGTAACGCAAAGCTTGACAGCTGATTGTACGATTAATTTGTGCGATTGATGGCATTAATCACTATGTGCAATCAATCACAACAATCAATTGTACAATCATTTGCTAGGCTTTGTGTTACGGGGCCCAGGGCAGTTGTCATTTCACAGTTGTTTGTGCAATCATATGTGACTTTTCACCTCCATCATTCTTCTGTTTTTGTAAAATTATTCATTTACCATTTTGAATGAGGTCTCCTAAACTAATACAAATGCCATCGCAATCACTGATAATTCTACCATATTTGGTCATGGTTGCTTGTTGTGCAGGGTATTCCAGAGTCTATTCCAGATCCAGCACCTGAAACGTCGGGAGACCAGCCAACTTCACAACCGTCTCTACAATCATCACAGTCATCATCTCAACCAGGTCAGTGACACTTACAAACAAAATTAAAATTCAGAGCTCTTTATGAAAATTAAAGAGAAGGTTGAGTTCTGGGAAGACTAGAGGTGAAAAATAATTTGTGAGCGTTATCATTCTTATTATGCAAGTGTGGAAGAACATCAGATCAGACATGTTCCCTGAAAAGCATGGCTCTTCAAATGCCTTCATATTCTAAATATGTCATGTAACATCGTAAAACTCCAGGGTAGGATTTTTACACCATGTGTTTGTGTAGTCCCATATACATCTTTCTGTGTACAGTGTTTGTAACTTTACCAAGACTTGGCCAAATTTCTTATCATTTTGATGATTCCAGAACCTTGCAATACACACAAATTCTTATATGCTAGATGATCAACCTTTTCTGGTCGATTCCACACCGTTTCTTTCACAATGCAATCGCTTGACCAGAACTCAACTTCATCTTTAATTAGCTTATTGATTAGAAGATACCTAATCTATGTGCCAAGTTTCAGCATTTCTTTGGCTAATATCCTTGTTGTACACATCTGAGGTTGTCTGAACCATAGAAAACCATCAGATCCCTGTTGGAACCCCTATTAGGTCCTTAGATCTGGGATCCTTGAATCTAATTTCATCCAAGATCCAACAATGATTCAATTAGATCCTTGTTTTAACCTTGTTGGACCGTGGACCCTTCTTGGAACCTTGTTAGAGCCTTGGATTTTGGAACTTGAATCTTTGAATCTTATTTTCAAGATAATGCAATCTTGTAATGAATTCTGCACAAAGTATTTAGAAGTATCGTAGTCAAGTAGTTTAAGCACTTGATTTGAAATTCAGAGGTTGTGGTTCCATCCCCGACATGGCACTAGTGTCCTTTGGCAAGGCATTAATCTACATTTGCCACTCAACCAAGAGAGAAATAGGGACTCGGTAGGATGACAAAAACATTTGAGTTAGTAATTGCCTATGCCCTCACAGTGACCATATCGTAGGAACACTCCCCAGGGAGTGGAGATGGTGCACATTGTGCGTGAATGAATCCGGTCACCAGGGTAATAATATCTGTTAAGTGATTAGAGACAGTGTTAAGTGCTATATAAATCCAGATTGGTTGATTTATTTGTTTATTAACTGTTCAGTCATATCTTTTCTTTCCAGGAGGTGAAAGTAGTCCTTCATTGGAATTCCTAGATCAACTTCCCCAGTTCCAGCAATTACGGGAAGCCATATCCTCAGACCCAGCCATGCTCAGCCAATTTCTCCAGTCTCTAGGCCAATCAAATCCAGAACTTCTCCAGGTAAAAAATGTAGCTTTATACCTATTAAAGCCCCACTGTCCTACTTGTAGCTACTTGCTCCCTCTATATAGAAAACTTTCCCAATTGGTGCCTGTTGGTCCCCCATGATCCTCTATTTCTTATGGTTTTTTGAGAGCTGAGTTGATGAGATAGCCACCTGTCAGTGACCTCACTGTGTGGTCTAATCCCTCCTAGCCAAACTAGTACTGACGGTCTTTAAATCTCCTTTCAAATAAGGAAATTACACCAAAAACAATCATTTTTCCTTTGCTAACCTAGCCCTCTTCATGTTCTTGCATGATTCACTGTGATTGTAAAAGTGGCAGCATTACTTTAGTAAACAAAAAAGAGAGTTTGAGAAAAAGTATGGCTAATTATGATGAAATCTATGATCTTTCAAGATAGTGAATCTTCTAATATGGTTTAGTATAGGAAAAAAAATTGGCAGTTCATATGACCATACTCTTGTTTTACTCTGAAAATATTGCAGTAACATCATAGAAACACAGAAGATAGACGGTTAGCAATGTATGACAAACTTTTTTTTAAAGTTTTAAAGATGTCATGTATGATTTCAGAATGTGACTTTGACAACTCAACAGATATTTTCTTATTTTGTCAATGAAATCTGTTCTTTCAGGGATTGTTGTGGGGTCAAGTACAAACAAATTTATGACAGTTATCGTTAAGAAATAATAGGGCTGGTCTAATACACAAGTTTCCTTTGGTTTATTAGTCTTAAGAGTGTGTGGGCATCCAAGAATGCATTCTTAATCTCCTAATAATAATATTAATAACATTACTTATAAAGCGCTTACCACCGAAGTCTCTAAGCACTATAACAAACAAAATAGACTGATAAACAATTACATATTAAACAAACCAAAAAAGTGCAAATAAACCTACAAATTACAATACATATAAAATACACATCAATGTGGACAGAGAAAGTTAATCATCAAAAGCCATTTTGAATAAATGTGTCTTAAGACAAGTTTTGAATTGGTTAGCAGTTTGACAGTTTTTGACATTTAAAGGTAGTCTGATCCAAAGTTCAGCAGAAGCTTTGCAAAATGAGTGATAACCAACTGCTTTCTCCCCCCCCCCCTTTTTTTTACCCTGAATGTGATTAGATGATAAGCCAACGGCAGGAGGAATTCATCGCTCTCATCAACCAGCAGCCCGATGCAGCTGGACAGCCTGCTGTAGGTGGAGGAGGAGGGTCAGGAGGAGGAAGTAGTAGTAGCTCGTCTCTGACCTCAGCAGCACAGCCACGAGGACAGCAGTCATCATCACAACCCGCCAACCCTCCAGCCCAGCAGGCAGGGGGACAAGGTGGGGGACCAGGGATCAGGATGTCAGAAGAGAATCCAGGGGTTGCTTACATTGAACTCATGCCAGAAGAGAGGGACGCAATTGAAAGAGTAAGTCCAAATTTACGTCTAACCATCCAGTTTCCAACAATGTTGCTCAGGCAACTCTTGCTCTCAGTTTCATAATGGAAGTAACAAAATTATTAGTAACACAAAAATAAAGGGTTACAATTACAGTTTGGGTTTAGGGTTAAGATTAGGTAAGGTCTGGTCTGATAGGGTCTAGGGTTAGTATAAGAAATTGACCATAAGTCAATTGTCCTGAGGTTATATGTCACAATATCAACCCTCATATATTTCTGGCCAGAGCCTAAATCGATGAAAACCTGGGTGCCGCAGGACATATCTAGGGGTATGAAGATATATAATTTTAAAGACAATTAAGTGTCTTTTTTCCTTGCTTGCTCGGAACATTTAGAAACGGTATGAAGCTTGTTATTCTTTTTGATTGAGATGTGCTGTTCTTCAGGCCACATGCTCTGTATTTTGCTTGTTTTGTCTTTGTGGCAACTTTTTGTTTCCAACACATACTTAGAAAAGGTTAATCTTGGGATTTATTTTGAAATAATTCATCAGTTTTGACAAGTAGACCCAGTATCCCTCTAACGATATAACAATGATGTTTTATAGGGAATGATAGGGTAGCATCATTTATTTTAAATCCATACTAATTCTGTCATTTCTCTCTCTCTCTCTCAATATTTTTCTTTCCTCAGCTGAAGGGGCTCGGTTTCCCTGAAGAGTTAGTAATACAGGCCTACTTTGCTTGCGACAAGAATGAGAATTTAGCCGCCAATTTCCTCCTTCAGAACTGAATCACCTATTATTGTTTTTCAGAAGTCACGTCTATTGGCTCTTGGTGATCAAGGGTCCTTATTTGTAATATGTATGTTTAAAAAAAGAATCAAAGTTTTCAACGAAGACTTCATAATCAACTCTCAAGATTCGTAGGGGGATTCCAAATCTGCACCTGTGTACTATAAGTCACACTAATTTTCTAAAATGAAAAGGAAATAGTCTCTTTTTTATATACCTGTAATGGCCAGTTGTAGTTTAGTGTAATTCTTAGCTGCAAATGCCAAACCAAACCAGTCGCCGGGCAGTATTTTCTCATACCATGTCATTTTGTTGTGATTTCCTCTAAATCAAACATCAACTGAAACAAAATGAAGCACATCTACAAAATTTATGTAATCGTGGTCAACACTGAAAGTGCTACTGCAATAAAAGAAGAAAACAAAAAGTGAATGTATGATTGAAATTTCTTTTTACATTACATTTTAGATGATTAAGAATCTCTGGATTCTAGTATGTATTGAAAGCAGTTATTCTTACATTGCTCAATCTAGTCTACTATAAAAAAAAAAATGTTTTAAATCAAAATTATTTACAAAGATGATCCACTTTCGTCACTGCTGCTAGAATCAACCATTTGTGAGCACTTGAAAATACCATGCCAAGGATGCAGCAAGCTAGCTACACCATGTTTAAACTGCTTACTAGATAAAATGGCATGGATTAATCTCTTCACTGAATTAAGAAAAGAGAAGCCTCCTTAGTACGTCAACCCAAATTGGTTTTAAAAGCCTGATGAGTCAGTGACAAAGCTTTTTTACATTGGGTCTAGGTATAAGACCTATGATGTTGCACATACGTTTCTATGTGTGAATACACGTTTTATATTTCACTACCAAAGTGGATGGATTGCATTAAACTCAATGAAGATTGAATACCCACCGTGTGTACTTTAAAGTCATGGAAATCTGGCTTTCGTGTTTGTTTCTCCAGAGGTAAAGACAAAATTGTGATAAATATTAATGTCATTAAATAATCTCTCTTTAATAACAAGCTTACTGAAAATGACCCTTGTCAGATTCATGGTTGCTACCAACCTTACTGTCCCAATGGCCATGTTGAATCCTTTCCTTTTCTCCAACCAAACCAGTGCCATTATAACTTGACTGCTGCATTGTATCAACAAGTTGGATAACACTTGCTGCTTGGCTCTTGGTATTCACTCCAAGACATTTGTACTATTAACCAATTAATAGCTCTATGGGATGCATACAGTGCTACTTCAAGTGTACCAATCACCTCAAAAATAATTTGTATACAGCTAGTATGTAAAAAGAACAACCTCAACAGGACTTTCCCGGCTTTCAATGGTCTAATGAACGAGAAATAAGAAGAAATAAAGATATACATAAAACACACTGTGCATGGAACCATGCAGGCCTTTGAGGCCCTATTCTATGTAGAAGCATACAGTTGAGTAGTCTACCTACCAGTCCCTGTTGTATTAATTTAGAGTGTATCTGCTCTTGCAGTATCTCTTTATTGAAGTCATATTGGAAACTCACAATTTCAATACTGTATGGCAAAATATAACCCTAATATAACAGGGCAAACTACTTGCTGGTGATTGGTACATTTTAAGGGGGAAATCACAGCCTGGTACATGTACATGTTGCTATAGAGTACCGAAGCTGTGACGTCATACAAATCTATTTTTAGATTTTCTCAATTTTTTCTTCATATTCCGAAAGAACATAAAAAATAATGTCCAAATGTCGAAAACCAATTGAATATGTTAAGTATTGGCTGAGATATGACCATCTGAATAAATATACTCCCCATAGGAACTCAGTGTTTTATGCTCTGGCTCCTAATGGTTAGGAGCCAGAGGATATAACACTGAGTTCCCATAGGACATATATTCATTCAGATGGTCATATCTCAGCCAATAATTAACATATTCAATTGGTTTTCAACATTTGGCCATTATTTTTGATATTCTTTTGGAATATGAAGAAAAAATTGAGAAATTCTGAAAATAGATTTTTGATGACGTCACACTTCACCACTCTATAGATAAAGTGTTACTTGCATTTGGTATTAACTTCATGACATTATATTCTACTGTATATGCTCTATCAGTTTAACTGTTGGCTGGGGGTAACTAAGGATTAGCTGCAGGGGATGAATAAATTTTAATGGCGATGTGAGTTGATCTCACATTCACTTGGTCTTCGCCTGCAAACTGGCTCAGACGACTCTGGTTCGAAAATGGCAATGTTAAAGGTCGGTCCCAAGATAATAATATCTGATGGATATATGTTTGTAAAAACCCAATTAGACACACACAATGTATGGGGTTCAATAAATGCTACTTGTATCACCACATAAGTCATAACTATAATTTTGATTTACATTTTTTAAATCTGACTTTGGCTATATAATTGCATGCTCTGTAGAATTACACTTGTCAACTGTATAATCAACTGACAACATCAGATTAAAATGTAATGCCCATCAACTTTGTATGATCAAAATAACGAAACTGGCCGTTTGTTCCATGCATACTATGCCGTTCATTGTTGGCAATACTGGGAATGTTCAATGTTTTTCTTCTATGCCAGCAATTATTATTATTGTTTATTTGTTTGTTTGTATATGTTTTATAATATTGTACAAATTATTGGTCAAAGACAAGGACTGCTAGTAACTTGAAGAGTGTTAAGTGCTAAAGTGTCACTCCCAGAGAATATGCAAACCTATGGCCATGTGATGGTACAGTGTAAAAGCAGGGTGCTACACACTACATGAACTCACCTTGCCCAGGCCAGCAACTGATTACATTCTTATACAGTTTGGGAAGCCTGTAATTCTCAATCTTTATTTTCAATCATTTTTTAACTAAGCATTTCTTTTAAGGAATCAGCAAATAGAATTTGCATTTAAGTTGGTATTGTAAAGGCTTTGTTGACCCAAGCTGGAGATTTTTTATTTCCAGTAGCATCCGTGGATCAAGATACATTAATCTTGATCTAAGGAGACACGAACGAGCGATCCGAAGATCAATAGGTTTCTATCTCATGAACATTATCCTCATTCTTTATTAGTCTTCTTTTTTTTTTTTCCTTTCTTCAATTTTAATTTCAATCAGCTAAATCTCTCTGGTATTTCAAAACATTGTGGGATACTTTGTAGGAAAGTTTCTGGAATATGGTTACACATATTCAATATATATTTTGATTTCCAGTCAACTTAACTCTTACAACCAAGTACTGTGTTATGATCGACACTGTTGCCTCAAAGTGACGAGATGAAAATGGCTTGGATTTGGGGAGGGAAAGATAGTAGATCTAATTTTGCTTGCTTGCCAATTTTGTTTTTGAATGCTTGGTATGAGCTATTAACCAAATGTCATTTGAAAGCTAATTTAGCTTGTCTCTACCACATTTCTCCTCTTGTGGTCTTCAAGGTGTGACCGATACTTATACCAAAGGCATTTTATTGCTTGAAAAAGATTAATAAGTGAAAATTCCACATTGCCACATTTCGTTTGCTTCAGACTTGTTTCAGGAAATCTCACACCCCATTATTCAAACTGAAACAATTAGCCTAGATAAGGCTTTACATTCGCTTCATAGTATTTCCATTTACAGTTCATGCATTGATATTTCACCCCCCCCCCTCCCTCTCCTTTATGAATCTCATTTGACAAAACCTACATGTATTGAAATGGGGCATGAATACTCAGATAAACATTGATACATTTTGTTTAATATTCTTGAAATTATTCTAGATAGGGCTAAACTGGTGGTATACAAAAAGAAAACATTAAAATCAACATTATTCCCTTTGATTGAAATTGTTACGAGCCATACTAGGAAGAATCTTGTTTTGTAAATTAAGAGTTGCATGTGTATGTTGTGTACATGACACAGTCATTTATTTATTGTACATGTACAAAATTGGACCTCACTTCAACTTTTTCTCAAAATTGTGAAAATATGATATATGTACCTGTATAAGCTTTGTAAAGGTACATGTATAAATTACACATATTATTACTTCTCAAATTAATTTTAGTTTAATTGCAAGAACTACAAAATTGTGTTATAAGTTGAATAAAAATGTCTCACAATTTGCCGAGGGTCTCGGATAAGTCTTGTTTTTTTTAATATTCATATATTTTATGAGAATTAGCTGAAATCAATGACAAAGAATATTAGAGTAGACAATGAAAATTTGCAAATTAGTCCAAGTACAGGCAGTACCTACTCAAAGTATACCCGGTAATTGAAATGGCTGTTTCATGAGAAATGTACATTTGTTGGTATATGAAAGACTGTTTGATACTTATGACTGCATATACATGTATATATCTCAGAATAAAGGCAAATTGATCTTTTTCTTTTTGCTTAAATGAAATCTTTGTGGCACATCTTTATTTTATTTTTAAACGGCTAGTTATTTCAAATACAGTTTCCTGAGTACATTTATGGTGGTCATGGGAAAACGACCAACACTAGTAACATTTTGGATACACTTAATATATAAAATATGATCTCAATATTACAGTTCAACTTCACCGACATCGATATAAGATTATGAAATTGTTGCATTTCATTGGATATGTGAGCAAGTTTGTGACAGGCATTGTGGCAGGTGAACAAGTTTAACAGGGCTATAAAGAGCACACTTCTTACAATTTTTAGTTTGTAACATGAAGTGGAGTTCACCAAAACTGATTATTGACCTTCTTTTACTTTCTACAAATGAGGATTGCATATCCTTAAAGGTAAAGACCAGTATTGGAAACGCCCCAATTTCAAAAAATGAAATAGAAGCTCTCATTACCAATCATGTGAAAGAATATGTTTTGAATAATACATGATGATAACAAATTTGCCGGGAAACCGCCTACTAATTCATATATTTGGTAAATTTGTTTCTCTCATGGTCGTGTGAGAGATATAGGGTAGTCCTATATACATCTTTCTGTGTATAGTGCTTGTAACTTTACGAAGAATGGGCCAAATTTCTTATCATTTTGATGATTCCAGAACCTTGCAGATGCTAGATGATCAACCTTTTCTGATCGATTCCACAACGTTTCTTTCACAATGCAATCGCATGACCATTACTGGTCTTTACCTTTAAATGCAGAAGTATTAGCTGGAAATCTCAGTTTTCTTTGGTATGATTCTTCAAATCTGATTATCAGGTATTAAAAGTAAGAGATGTTATTACAAACTGAAGTCACCACTGAAGGAATAGAAAATCCATTTTACATACCGGTATGCTTATTCTTTAATGAATGAAGTCTTATCAAACTAATAATCTTATACTAAATGGCAAAATTTTAGTACCGGCACCCTGACTGGAGTATGAAGTCATGGTAGTTAATTTGAGGGAAATATTGATAATACAGTGTTCTAAAATCTTCTAATTTTTATTCGCTCATCACAAAAGCGACCTCCAGATTCCTTAATTTTATAAATCATTAAATGTCATTAGAAATATGTTTTCATGTAAATTGAATGTTTTTATAATTTTTGCGACAACTCTCTTTAGATATTTACCTTTTCAAGCAGTTCGAGTGCAATTAAGCTTCATATCCCTTTTGGTAATTCTGAATAAAATCTGATGGATCATGACAAAGACTGGTTTTACTGTAGCTGATAGTATCGAAATCATGAATTTATCGCTTAAATGGTTGTCTGCTTCCCGACATCTTGGTAGGCGTAGGTTGCGGACAAAGATGTCACTGTTATAAGAGTTAGTTTCGTGAAATCCCCCCTGCTTGAAATCCCGAAAAGACCTGAGACATGGCTTTGTACAGAGGCTAGTTGTTATTGGCAAAAGTTATTGGTATAACAGTTTCTGAAAATCTGAATAGTTTTGTCATCATATTCTGGAAAACTAGTACAGACGCAGCAACAATGACATGTTTTCATTCGAATAGGAATTAAAAACACAGTTTCAAGTAGAGCCTCTCTATAGGTGAATGTCCTTATTCTTGGTACACCACATAGACGGTGACTTCACCAAACCAACCCTTGTTTTGTTTTGTCACGGATATAAACCCGTCTGTCTGGGTGTCCCAGACACAACGGCTTGAACTGACCAAGTCCTGTCCAGATTTCAGGCATATTGTTGCCAAGGAGATGACCTTGTAGCGCTCCAACCGCTCCAGTTTGACCTGGTGCTTGATGGACTCAGCCAACCCCCTGGCAGCACGTGCAGCTTCTGTTGCAGTAGATGATGAGTCGGCAGAAAGATCGTCGAGGGTGTTTTCCAAGCAGTCTTCCATCATTGTGCGGATGCTTCCCTCTGCCCGGTGAAAGTTGGTCCTAGGTTCCATGCGATATGTTTTCTCATACTTCACTTCCTTTTCTTCCGAGGACTGCTGGCAGTGCCTGCCCCTGCTGTTCTGTCCAAAATAGTTGTCCCAGCTGGAAGAATTCATGCTACTGGAGGCGTCAGTGCGATAGGGGTAGGCACCGCGCTTGTTTCTGGACATGACTGGATGGCGGATGCGAACCTCTCCTATTAGATCTCTATGGCTGCTGATGCCTGGAAGGAAAAGAGTTTTTTTGTGACTTGGGGCAGGACCGCCGTCCGACCAACTGTCCCATTCCTTGATGGAGCTGATGCTACCTGAACGCATTTGTCTTGAAAGATTTGTGTCGGCTCTCAAACGGGACACACCAGAGCTGCGATGAGACTGTCCCTGTGCTGCTAACGCATTCTGCAAGTACACATCATCGAAGGACACCGATCTACGTCTGCCACTGGACACAGGCTCTGACTCCAGCAGATTGTGTTTACCTCTTGGCTTGGACAGTCCCGGGGGTTGGACTCGCTGAAGACCTGCACTGGGTCTACCCTCGGGTCTCTTGGATGTCGAAGCTACCGGTGGAAAGATGTTGCCATGACTACCATTCCAAAGCTTCCTTGATTGCATCACCTTACTGTAACTGGGCGATGCCATTCGACTACTCTAGTCTAGCAGCAGGGATTTCTCAATCGGTTGTGGATACCGGCCTACCTATAATGTATAGAACACAAAACTTTTAGTCATAGGCCCATTTGGCAATTCTGTTCATTACAAGTGATTCGATGTACTTATTTTGATTTGATTTGATTTCTGCATTTTTCCAAATATAATATAACTGAATAACAAAGAACATACAAATGTAAGGTATAATACAACATATACAAACAATAATTTCTTCATGTCAAAATGTTTTTTTTACATAATATATGTACATATAATAACAAAACTTAATATTTCCATAACATATTATCATAAATTTAAAGTATTATCCAAACTATTCTGTTGGAAAGCGCAGGAGACAATGTACATTCTCCAGCAGATGTGAATTTGTAGACAAAACACCCAACTTTAATACCAAATCGGTGTTCAACATAACTATAAGCAACAAGGAGATTGTTGAATGAACCTTCAACCTGCTAAAATCTTGTCAGTCAAGAGCTATGCTCAAACAAATACATGAATGTTTCAAAACATTGCATTCAGATTAATAACCAAGTAAATATAACTAACGTATATTCAATGACCTAATATTTTTAATACTAATCACACATACTTACAGTTCTAGTGAAATTCGTGCCACAAAGCAGATCTAAGAGTTTGAAGGTGTCGACTGCCACCAGGTATCGAAGACTGATTAGACACGCAACCAAAGTTGATACTTCTTCACTTGTGCAATCAGTTGTTATGAGCAACCCAAATGAAGAAGTGTTATCAAACAATAGATATCTCATCAAATCATAGTTAACCATTGATTGATCTAATGACCTGTTAAAGCAAATTATTTGCATAGCTCTTCAAATGTATGTATTATGATAGGGAAAGTACAAAATGTCACCTTTGTTCAATCTTCTTAAAGGGCTATACTTTGAAGGTTTCTGCGCTTACTACAGTCTCTACTTAGGGCCATTTCTATTTTATCCTTATGATCTGGTGTATAGGGAACAATTTAGATCTTTAGCATGTGAATTGGTGTTTTAAAAAGGTAAAGAAATATTTTGAAAATAATCTTAAATGTCACAGCATATGGCTCAACAAATTGTATGTGTACAAGTAAGAAAATGGTCCGCCTAGCAAATGATTAACCTGGACACAGATAAAATATTTATTTATTTTATTAAACTGAGAGAAAAGCTTCTGAACAGGAGTTGGGTTAATAAAATGATGCAGCATCACAATTATTGTTTCTTATTTCATTAATTGATGATATGCAGGTATCAATAAAATACACACCATACATGACTATTTAAAAAAGTATAGTCGGTGTTATTAAATCAAATCCATTTCAAAGAGGTAATGATATTTACATAGACATGAACATATATGCCAAAGACTTTGAGCAAGGTCAAAATCAAAGATATTGGGAGTTGTATTATCTCATAAATAACATTTAATGAGTCAATCTGTCTGATTGTATATGCTTGACTTGTATGTTTTAATTGATTGCAAAGTTCATATAAAGATATAGCTGTAAAAAGTTTGTATCGAATACAAAGGGATATGTGTTACTTGAAGTGGCAATAAAGTAATGTAATACAAAACAAAGGCATGTGGTAACTACGGGTGGACAAGATAGTATTAAACAAGGGCGTCAATCCGGGGGGGGGGGGGGGGGGGGGGACATGGAGACAGGGCGACACGTCGTCCCCCCCCCCCCCCCACCCCAAGATTTTTCCGAGGGGGGACATATCAAATGTCCCCCCCCCCCATGTTTTGTCAGAAAAGAAGAGGGACAACGAGGGAGCAATGATTTTGTATACAAAATCTCACGAATTGGCAAAAAAATAAAATAAGTGCCCCTAACCCCCTCCATCTTATTCACTGGCTGGCTGATTCGCTGCTAAATATTTCCTGACGAATTGGGCAAAAAATAAATAAATTGTGCTCTCACCCCCCCCCCCCCCTCCCTTTAAGGCACTAGCAGTGCCTTAAAAGGACGTCACACGTAGCAGTCCACTATGTCGACATGCAAATCTAAAAGTCCCTAATGATAACTGTTCTGAAGTTTAGGTATAAAAGGTACTACATATTGGAGTTGCTCACTGATCTATGCTCATGAGCCTTACTAAAAACAGTGCAGTGCGATTTTTACAGTAACTCACAAAAATTACACACAATCAGTATGTTTCATATATATAGAGTTGGTGTTATTTAATAGGACATCTACATCAAGTACATAACTTCATTCAGTACACCAAAGTGATTTACAAATACATGTAGATGAATTCTGATAAAGGTAAAAAAAGGGCATTATTTACAGACAAGATGCTCACTTTGAATGATTTGACTAAAGAAGGAATTACATATTAACAATAACATTAAATTGCATTGTAAATAGAACTAATGAGGTGAATTCCTCAACATTTGGTTCAACATTTCATAAATTTTATTTCCTCAATATTAATAAATGGACTGAAAGTTCATTTCTCAATTAGCAAGTTATTTTTCTTTCAACAGTACATGTAATTTTATTTCTTTCACATAATCTGTCATCAAATCATCTATTTCAACTATTTGACTCTTTTTGAGAGGTGTTCCTAAAAATATTCAATTTTCATTGACCTCCATTTTTATTTAACAATTTGATTCAATTTTTGTACTCTTTCATAATGATATGATTAGCTATATTTATATTAAAAGAACAACACAGTCATCTCTCATAAAATCTTCATTTGATCAAAATGCAATTCATATCAATAGTTTAAATTTGGAAAATGGCAAGTTAAGTTTTCTGCAAATGAATAATTCATTAAATATTAAAATTATTATTCAGCTCTTAAAAATTTAAAAATGTTCATTTTTTAAATTCTTGCATTTATTCAAAGGTGAATTATATCATGCCATGGTGGGACAAATCATGAATCATTTTCTAAGTCCAATTTCATTGAGTAGAGTTAATAACCAAATCAGTTTTATCTAGTAATTTCATCAAGTAAAGTAAGCTCATCTAGTAATATAATCTGTGTAATCATCTAATCATTCATGTCAATATTCAAATTTTATAGGAATGGTTAAAAACATGTTCAATAAGCAAGTCCAATGCTTAGTTTATGCAAGAAATCCTCATCCATTAGATTCAAGTATCATCTATTACTACAGCTTGAAAGCTAGGGACTTATTCTCCAATCTCAGCTCCAAGAGGTGTTATACCACATTGTTGCTGGTATAAGATACGTTTTGAGAGGCTTACTTCGAATCATTGGGTCATTGCATCCGGTAGGGTGGTCGCGTTTGATCTTTCGTGAAACAAATGCAGAAGATCATGTGAAGATGCACGTATTTGCCGTAGGGTTTTCACAAAGTGTCTTAAACTGGACCAGACCATTTGTAGATGAGAGTGGTTTATTTCACAAAATTTCCCAATTTTTTTTGGTGAATAAATGGGCATGTTTTCACATAAGGTTTGGTAATGCAGCTACTGGACCCAACGTGATGACCCGATGATTCAAGGAAAGCCGTTTTGAGAAACCTACATCACAGCTTGAGTCACATAGAGAAATATGCACTAGATTCAGGGCATGCATTAAGACATGTGTGATTCATTAATACCGTACATCCATCTTGAAAGACTTCAATGTTCACCCTTTGGAGTTGTGTTTCATTTGATAAGCATATCCATCCTTTGGCATCAGTCAAAATCCACTCCTTTAGCAGCTTTTCGTCTGTAATGTTAATGCATGTACATGTATACAGAATCAGTACGTGGAGTTGACCTTAGACTTAGAGATACACTTATTTTAACAGTTGAAGTTCTTTCCTAGCTTACAGGGACTTCCATTATCATCTAATGATTTTGTGTCAGCAAACTTAATCACTATACCACATGGGGTCTCTCCTCCCATATCATTAATTACTTAAAAATAAACCTCGGAGCTTTAGGTATGGTAGCTATACCATATTCAAATTTTTATTTTTTGAACAGCAAAAGTATAATTTCATTCCTTCAAACTCTCAATTTTTTGGAGCTTTCTTCCCATCAGGATCAGTCTTTAATTCCCATACAATTACACCGTTTGGTTGCCACTTGGGCAAAGAATTGCTTTCAAAATATATTTTGTCTTTCTTTCAAGGATTTGCGTTTCTTAAGTCTTCCTTTGTTACAACACAAAGAAAAAGTAAACAAATATTGATAAATAGTCAACTTAAAGATAAACTTTAGTACTGGTAATGCGATTGCATTGTGAAAGAAAAGGTGTGAAAGGATCAGAAACAGTTGATCATGGAGCATGTAAGTATTGGTGTGCACTGCAAGGTTCTGGAGTCATCAAAATCATAATAAATTTGACCGAGTCTTGGTAAAGTAACAAGCACTCACATAGAAAGCTATATATGGGGCAACACACATGGTGTCGGGGCTAGTACTACCTTGATTTCCTTGTCTTTCTATGCTCATTACTCAGCCAGTATACATTTTCTTCCAAAATTGTTTGGCACATGTCATTTATTTGTAATCTTGAACATTCAGTGTAAGTTTCGTTTGATTCTGTGAGAATTTTTTTTTTTTTTTACCAGTACTGGAGTTTATCTTTAATTATTATTCAAGCCCCTTAACAAGATTTGTATTTTTGTAAGTATGTGAAAGTTGATTTGTCCCAACATATGTTTCATGAAATTAAGAAATATCAAAGCTAACATCTAGAAGTATTTGACCAAAGCCCTACTTCAACCAGTCCACCTTTCATTATTGAGTATCAAAAAACACATACAACATCAAACTTATAAGGGGATGAATAATTTAGTCGTTGACTATAAATAAATGAATGAATAATATGAAACATAATGAAATACGATAACATAGAAATAAAACAAAATAAATTAGTAGATAAATAAATAATTAATAAACTTAATCAATAGATAATTTGACTTATTGACTATGACTTACTTTTTACTGGAAGGGTTGACAATGCTGAGCCCTGGCTGTTTGACCATCTTGGCTTGGTTTCCTGTGTGCTTCTTCATTTCAAAATCTAAAAGAAATGAAATTTAAAAGAATAATACAACAAAAATCAGGGATTGTGAAACACAAAGAACTAGAGAGGTATAGGATCAAGTGGGACGACAGCCAACTTCTCACATCTATCCAACACTCGCACACTAGAAGGGCAAAAATCAGTGACAAATCTGCTGATAACCAATCAGAAGCAAGGATTTCACTAGCTTACAATAAAAGAGCTGTCATTTGTCACTGATGGCAATTTTTGTGAAACACCCCCCCCCCCCCCCCCCCCCCCCCGGAGGGTACGAGAAGCCATAGAAATTCTTCCAACATGATACAGTACCTCAGGACAGCGTCTTCAGATCAACAACATCTAGTTACCACCAATCAACATGATATCTTGAACAAACTAAAGCGGCGTTCCCCCACATCTGCATACCCACCAGTTTCCCTTTTAATAATAATAATAATAATAATAATAATAATAGCCTAAGAGTCCACTCCAAATTTTATTAAACCGAAACGGAAATTCTTTTTGCCCAATTTATCGTGAGCCCGGCAGCCACTGAGCAGCGCCAGATCGACGTTGCTCTATCCCTTATTGTTGAACGCCAAACAAGGTAGCAACAACTCCCATCTTTTAACGTCTTTTTGGTATGACGTGGCCGGGGTTCGAAACCACGACCTCCCGGTTGCGAGGCGGATGCTCTACTGACTGAGCCAACACTCCGGTATTTTACGTCTGCGTATCAACCAGATATGTCATGCTTTCTCTCAATCATATCTGATTGATACACGTCTGTAAAAACCCAATTACACACACACTCGAGCCATTCTCCTGACTTCCTTCAAAACTTCTAAAAGTTTTGTCAAAACGATAACCACAAAAGAATTATACAACAGTTCTTTTAAGAACTAACACACCTCTCCAAGAAAGAATACCCCAGTCCTTATAAGGCTGCACACATGGTGTACCCATTTCAGTTTTCCTCACTCAAATTACTTTTTTTTTCCTGTCATTTTCAAAATTCAACACGTGTAACATATTTCATTAGAATAATTTTGTGAAGTGAAAGAAGGGAATATCTAGCCATCATGGGGTTTCAAGAAAATTGAGCTTTTACCTCCTAAATGCATGATTAAAATGAGGAGTCCAAATCTTTTTCAACACATCCCTCTCTATCTTTCTCCCAAAGCCTGGGCTAATTTTTCTTCCCCAGCCCCCTCTGATCTCTCATGGCATCCTACCCCCTCCCCAGCTCCTCCTCTAGAAACAGCTCCTTCATCCCTTTCTCTCCCTGCTCCCTCATGTCCTTTCACTACAAACCTCATGTTTCTGCAGCTTGATCTAAGTTCTTAATGACAACCATTAAAATCATCTTACCTTTCAACATGTTGCCCTGATCAGTGGCATTTGACCTCTGTTTCTTTACTGATGCCAACTCCTCTTCTTTAGCTGCAAATGAAAATAAAGGGAAACAAAGGGAAATAAAAGCTGCAATATTCATCTTCAAATTATTATCAAAATATCACATTTCAAGGGGCATACTAAGTCTAAAATTTGAAATTAAGTTACCAAACTTCATTATTAAGGAATAGGCTATGATCACATTGCACTCCAAAAAGGGTAGAATACACAAAAACAACGACTGGGTATTATTCAGCCTCACAATGGCAGTATAACACCATGGCGAAGCAATCTTGGCAGTAATCCGAGTCAAATAAAAATGGTGTGTGACAGGCAGAAAGGAGAAGGTGAATCCATAACACTTGGCTGTTGAGAAAATTTCCCTTCTAAATTTTTTTTTTTTGCTTTTTACTTCATGCATATTTTTCATATATGCTAGTATTACCGGTATACTGTTTTTACCTTTGCTTGTGAGCTTTGATGATATTCATTATTTCTATTTCCGTGTACTACATTTTTATTCTGTGGCGGGACCATGATGTAAAACAGATTTTGTATCTACAATGTATATCTGATTCTTGTTATCCTGATTAAATATATTTCAATAAATAATATTGCATTCCGTGTTTTAAAATGAGATTTTCTTGATCGATATTCACCTGCCAGTCTCTTCTCCAATTCACTGCAATTTTCTGCAAAGTAGAAAAGTGCCCTTTGTAGGTCAGCTTTCTTCTCGTTGGCTCTTGCTTCATACAGGTCGTAGCTGATGGCATTGGAACCGCTCCCAACGGTCAGAAGGACCTTATGGTTCTGGAGTGTCACTGTGAGGTCTCCAGCTCTGAAAGCATTCCTGCAGGGAGGAGCATGGTAAATGGATGGACATCAAAGAGATATCAAATAACCATGCAGGGTGTAAAATGCCAGTACCCTACTTACCATGTTATCCAAGATATAAACTGGAAATGCTATCTGAAATCCATTCAAATCAATCTGCCAATTTCTTTGATTCTTATTGATGAATTACAAACAGAACAAAAAGAGAACAATTTATTTCAAATATAAACAAACAAGCAACAAAACAAAAAAGGGAAAAAAGAGAGAATTTTGTTCCTTCTTTTTTTATATGAAGTAAATTTTGCAATCTGTAAATGACAGAGTTTTACCCAATAGACCCATCTACCTAGTTAATCAAAATATTGATTGTCCGTCCTTTGATAACATATTAACTGTGAATAGTGAAAATACACTCATACAAACCTGAATCTTAAAAAGTAGGCCTCATATGTAGTCACTTCTGCCAACTCTCTCTGCAAAGGAAAAGAAGGTAATAAAGTGAGACATAGAGAAATTATATGAAAAAGAGGAACGTTGAAGAATAGACTTATCAAAATGATGAATATACATCACATTTCAAAATACATTATATTAATGGCTTAGATATTATTTATGTGGCAAATATAGAAGTATTCTGCATAATATTTATTCATTAGAGCAAAAGAAAGACAAAATCAAGTTTAATATGTCCTATCATGAACAGAACATCCCTCTTACCATGTGCAGTGGTGAAAATATATCTAAAATTTGTGGAATTGTTTTTGTATTTTCTCCTTTTAAACACACTAACATGACTGCAGTGAGGGGACTGGGGGGGCATCTTTCTTCATGCCCTGTGATATGGCTTGAATTCTGTGAATACATTGTCATTATTAATGTGGATACTGGATAACCTATCCATTTATTAAGTTCTTACATGAGATTCTAACTGGAGATAATCCATAGCCAGCCGCCACATATCAGTGCCATCAGTTACACTGTAAAAATAAAAAAGGAATACGGTATTGACTTAAATTAAAAGCAGGTAAAAACTTTAACATCATTGTCAATTTCAAACGGGTATTAAAAAAGTATTAATGCAACCTGTAAAGTTAATTTTATGTCTGCTTGACGCTACGATCTCGTGATGACACCTCACCAAGCTACATCTCAGAGAAGCCCGAATGGATAAACAACCAGAAACGGAACAAGTTTTCCTGACATGTCCCAGTGATGTTCGTCCCTTGCCTCCTAGTCCGCGCTCCACCATTAATGGGTTTTTACATGTTTGCTCCTCACAATCGCAGACTGACAGAAAGGGCACATCTAACGAGGGGGATTACTTTGACAGCAATAATCAAGATGAAGGTACGCAAGCAACTTCTGCAAGAGCTGTCCTCGAAAAAGGTCAACCTGAAGAACCTGAACCTGAACTATACGTCATAGATGTGAACAAAGCTCCTCAGGAACATGATGAAAGCTGGCACACATTTGGGTTGGAAGATGAGATGCAGAGGACTCTTTCAGTTTCAAATAACTTTTGAAGCTTTTTTCTGCAGATACAGGAGCTCGAGGAAGACTTGAAGGAAAAATGCAGCATAAACACAGTCATATCAATGGAGAATGAGCAACTCCTTAACCAGACGCGACAGCTTTGGAGGGAGATAAAGAACCTACAGGACCTACGAGACTGTGACAAGGTCGTACTTGAGAGTAAGGACAAGGAACTAATCACCTTGCGGAACTCGTTGCTCAAGAAGGAAGCTGAGCTAAGATCTCTCCAGCTGCAAACTAAATTTTTAACAACTGTTTGCCAAACGCATGGCCTCCATGATATTTTCAGTGATGAAATAGTCCCTGCGGAGACAGCATCAACACAAAGTCCAACTAGTCCTAACGCAACGCAACAGCCAAGGCTGCAAAAGAGCAGATCCTTCACCAATAACACTCAGCAGTACATGTCTAAGAACCATCACCTGGGTTCGCCTTCGCGCTACTGTCCACAACCTGGATCACCTACCAGCTCCAGTCAAAACTTTGAGCTGCAGGCATGTCCCCTGTAACTATAACCAACGTGGTCAGCAAACTCACTCAAACCAGTACTCTAGATCTATGAGCCCACACCAAGAGAGACAGCAACACTTTATCCCTACAAAGGACACACAAAGTACGTCAAGTTGGGAGCAACAGCAATCTGCCATCGCCTCTTAATTCACCAGTTGGTATTCACCACCTGATGGCTGAGGACCCTTATAGCATTCCAACCAACAACAGGTTTGAAAGTCTAGCTGTTGAAGAAGAGGTCCAGGGTGCTGATAACAGTGGCTCACACCTGCATAGGGAACCAGTGACACCACCCAGTAACATCACCAAAATACTCCAGGCCCACAAACCACAGGGCAATTCAATGCTGGAAAACCCTGCAGATGCATCACTATACTCCTGGAACTCCATGCCCAAAGCAGGGGCAGACAGGCTTCCTCTCCTCTGGTTTAGCACTGTGGAAGAAGAGCACCCTTCCAGAAGAACAAAGGCGGGGACAAGGATCCATCTGTCCCGGGTAACTATAGAGGCATCACACTCACCCCCGTCCTAGGCAAGCTGCTGGAGCTGTTGGTCAAACCTAAACTCACCTAACACTTACAAGAGCACCAAATACCAGACCCACAGTCACCCACTCCAAGTCGGATTCCAGCAGGGAAGATCCTGCACTCTTACAGGAAAAGCCCTGGACCTTTACATTGAAATCTACAAGCTCTCTAACCATGCAACGGCTATACATTGCCATGCTGGATGCTTAGAAAGCATTTGACAGGGTTTGGCAGGAAGGTCTCCTGGAGAAGATAGCAGCAACACACCCATCCCCAGCTCTGCTGCATACCATTGCAGAATTCTACAACAGCAGCTCAAGCAAGGTGTTCTGGGACCATTCTTTCCTACAAGGACTTTAGGAATTAGGCAAGGAGGTGTACTATCTCCCACGCTCTATACACACTCTACATTGATGACCTCATCAAGCTCCTGAGAGAATATGCATCTAGGTTGCACGATCAGGAACCTCTAAGTAGGTGTCAAAACATTTGCTGATATTGCTCTCCTTAGTAAAGACCCAAAGCAATGCTGAATCGCCTAGATAAAGCACAGATCCACCTGTTCAAACGGATATTGGGGCTTCCAACAACATCAGCTGATGAAGCCATCTATCTGCTTACCGATAACTTCCTGAATAGTCTGCTGGTCTTACAAGATAAGCTTCTACTCCTAGGAAAGATCTTGAACATCGACTCAGATAGGATTGAAAACAGAATGCTCCTTCATGGTAACTGTTCCAACACCTCTTCCATCCAGCAATGGCGCTCAGCTCTCAAGCCACTCAGCCTCCCACTCTAGACGAGCTTGTAATGAGGTCCCCAAAATACCACCTATGGAAGCGCATGGTGCAGTCAGCAGTGATTCGAGCTTCTGGGTCCAGACAGCATGTTGCCCTCACTAACAGAACTTCTGTATCCCTGTGAACCCTCATAAACGTGGACAAATCGCGTCCTAAAAATAAGGATCATCTGCATTTTCGAGGACGTTTTTTTTTCTTCAACGCTCTGCGGGTGGAGAGTAAATTCCCAATCAGAATGCTGGCAATGTGAGAAAAAAAAAAAAGATTCCATGTAATACCCCCAGCACGCAGAACTTAATTTAGCTTACATTTAGCGCATGCGCAGATCGTTCATCGGATCTCAGCCTCATTTTCGTAAGTTGGCACCTAGCCTAGCCGACATGGGCCCTTCAGATTGGCTATCGCTTGCTCCCATAGACAGAGCTACATGTACCAAGTGTCACGCAGTATGCGTGACAGTCATGCATCGAGGGTCTGAAAACGCTGTCAGGCTGGCAACAATCAGGGCCAGAATGGGGGAAAAAAAAAAAAAAAAAAGGTAGTAATTGCTAGACTACGTACTTGCCGACCGCCTCAAGGCCTCAGCTAGCTCCTCGCAGGGTTTGTGTACCTATATCGCATGCACGTAACATGCATGCAAGCCGGCCATCACGTCGCTTCACACGGGATTTCGAAACGTACACTAAACGCTATACCCTCGCCCGCGGGCTCGGGTGCTGAGTCATGAAAATGTCACGCATATAGCTGATCTTTGAACTTGGCATCTCAACATATATAGGCTCTATAATTGCGAGGATATAGCTCGCGATTTTCTGTTTCATCCGATACCAAAATTATGATATTTAAGTCAAACCCTCTAGATCTATTTGTTATGATTTTTTCAGCATCCTTAAAAGGTTAAGTATTTCACTTAAGTTTAAGTCTTAATACGTAACTATCTTTTATTAGTTTTAAGTTTGAACAATTCTCATTTTCCTCAAACTGGAAATTTATTCTGAAATGTTTGTTGATTTTTCTAGTCTGGATAGACTTCTGAACTAGCGCCAAAATAAATTAACATTAATCTATTTACGGCGCTTGAAAAAGCGCCCTATCTACTCTCTCGACATCGAGATTAATTTTTTTTTTTTTTTTTTTAATTCCACTCGAGAACATTGGATTTGCATTTGGACACAAATCAAAGCATAGACTCTAGAGTCGATGCTAATGCGTACTGACCTTTAGCACTGCACTACGTGTTAATAGCCAGCATTTGCATACATGAATAGTCAATACACTTATAACACCAAAATGCACACACTAATGCCGATGTGGCTGATCGGCAAGTTTGACAGTAGACTTACAATTTTAATTTTTAAATTATTCTTTTTAACATCGGTAACTTGAAAAAATTGTATTTTACTGCTATTTAGATGTCATCAATTGTCACTGAAGTACTGATTTTGAGTGAAATCAGTTGAGTTTTGTACGGTGGTGTTTGAAATGTTGAGAATCGTTAGCACAGCTTTTAATACACAGCCAGGATAGTAATGTAGCTAGACCTATGTGTGGATTTGGAGAGAGAAAAAAAAGAAGCTTACTGAATAATCCATGTATCTTTGTCGCACGACGTGAAACACAAGTACTTGGTTGACTCATTCTTAACAATGGAATGTTGACAATCTACACCCCCTTCTGTGGCAACAGTTTTAGCAGAAGACATATTACCGGTATAAAAATAAATACAGTCGGAACACACTCAACAACACAGCGGCATGCACTCTGATATGGTTGCTTGCGCTGTTTGTGGCGCGGGGAATTTTAATCCGATATTGGTCTACAATTGGCTTCCCATAGAACAAGCGCGCGCTCCGTTCGAATGTTTAGGAATTTTGTCCAAAAAGTCATGAGGGTCTAGAAAAAGATGGAAAGCAATCCTAACGAAAAGTGATCGGACTTTATTGATGCTCAGTATTGAAGTACGGGAATGACATTGTCACTGCTGCAGTAACGAATTAGAAGGCTTCTGAAATGGTAAGAGCTTTAGATTTAGAAACGCATTTATTTTTAAAGCGAGATCGCGAGAGCCCGAGGCCGAGTCGAGGAAGAAGCACTGCCACCGGGACGGCTAGCGGCTGGCGGCTGCGTAGCCGTAGCTACTGTACGTGCCCGGCCTAGAGCTACTCAGCTAGGCTGAGTGAAAGTGAAGTCGATTTAAGGTAAATCTCAACTCCAGGGTCCAGCCGAAGTGATTTTTTTGGAGTAGATGTCTGGAATAGCATTTTTGTTGAATGAAGTGAGACTGAGCTGAGAGCACGGAGAACTTTGAGCATTGGCATTGCTGTAGTCTACAGTGAGTTAACGCGCTCTCATTGGCCGATCCGCTCGAGTGGCTACAAATTTAAGTGAGAGACAGAGAGGGCATACTTTACTTAAGCGCAACTTAAGTTCAATGGCAAAGTTAATACGTAATATTACGTCACACCACAGATAGGGAGGCCAATGCCCAAATCTAACTTTTTAATTACGAATTTGTTTAAAATAAAACAAAGATTAAAAGAAAGCATTTACTTTCACTAAGAAAACTCACCCATCTGCCGACTCCAGAAGTTCCATAAAATAGGAGATATCCAGCTTTTAAGCACTCCCTTCCTTCTACGCTTGGCCGTACGCAAGAGCCTTGAAACAATCAATTTCATGGTCCCAAAAATTACGTCGAGAATTAGACAGGCCCGAGGGAATGGGCGTGTCATCATGGTCATTGCCCGGACAACAAGTTCAAAACTTCGCGCGAAAGTGCATTCATCATCACCGGCTAGCCTTGAATTAGTCGCACACACCGACACAGTACTACAGGCCGTCCACGTACGGTAATTGCATGCAAGCCGCAATCGAGCCATGCTAGCCATGCCATAATGAGAGAAAGCTCGAAAACCACTCATTGTAAATTAAGAAAATGATTGAAATAAATAAATAGGCCTACCTTAGTTTTGATATGTATTCCAATTATTTCCTCATGAGTAAAGATCAATCTGACACTGCAAAATCCAACAGTTGCAGCGAACACAATACGATCGATAAATCCAACAGTTGCAGCGAACACAATACGGAATCAAACATAGTCAATAGGACTGCACGCATTGATAGACGTGTACTGACGGAGATATTTCTCTCCCTCTCTCTCTCTCTCTCTCTCTCACTAACCATGATGATATCATACACTAAAACACACACGTTCAAATCATGGCATTCATTACACTTCTCAATTGGAGTATAGACTGCTCACGTAGACTTTTTTTTTTTTACTGAAATGTCTTTTTTTACACTTCTCATACATTACTGCACGACACTGGTGTCTAGTGCTGAGAAAAAGGTACTATGTGTGAGACTACGTCAAATTTGTTTTGCGCGCGATGAGACCGGACCTCATACATATTCATATTATGATGTCGCAAGACTTCTATTTTGGGCTGGAACAATGACGTCTTTGTCACAGTTTTGCTCCCCAATTTGAGATGGCTCTAGCTATGGGGCTCAAACCAACGCAAGATTGACAAAAACATCGTACTCTATCTACCTTTGATTGTGCAGTTTGTAAAAATCTGCAATTAAAAAGATATAATCCTTTTTCGTTATATTTTCTAGTTGTTAAAAGTGACATTTGTGCACAACTGATATGTTAATCTCTATCAAAAGTTCTTTGATATTAAATTGATTCCATATTTTTAGGCGCTACCTTCAGTCATTGAGAAGGATTTTAGTGAGCTAACCTGATCGCCCTCTAGGACCCTTCTAGTTTCTCATATGTGCGCGCCAAGGTCGTCTGCTAACAGAATTATTGGATCTAAAAACGTCAAAATCTGCAAGATCGTCAACAAATGGTGAAAGACCGTTACAGATCCGTGATTATAGGTATGTTGTGGAGTGTGTAATTCCCGGGTGTAATTGTGTATTTGTTATACATTTTATTCCATAGATATTTGTTTTCTTTTTTTTCCCCTTTTATTTTCTTCTGGTAATTTTCTGACTTGGACGACGAGCGCACAAATCGTAGGCGTAGAAGCCTTACGCCCGGGCATTGGCCTCCCTACCACAGAGATTTTGACACGTCCTGCTTTAAAAAGGTGACGCACTTCACACATAACTGACGCACGCGCACACACAGCATTGCAAACACATAAAATAGTGTAACGATCCGCTGCGGGGTCGTGACGTAGATATTTGTTTACATTGTAGCGGCTCTTACATTCGCCCTCCTTTCATCGTACATTCATGTTCACAGTATTTTTCCATCTTTTTTCCATCACGCTATTGATTTATATGCATTATTCGGACCACGTGTGTTTTTCCTTCCAATCACGCATCGTGGTTCCGCACTCCACAAGGTTTTTCTCCACTCCCGCTTTCACCTTGGTCAAGTCACGACGTCTCCATAATTTCCTCTCCAGGCTTCATTCTACTGTGCCCATTTCGTCTTCTACGGCACGTCAACTCTTCTTCTGCCGTGTTCATCGGGCTGCAGTCTAATATGTTCTTATTAGCACCGTACGTAGTTGTTCCTGCCCCCCCTTGATTTCGTAAACTTACCTGACAATTTGGATTCCTAAATTGTCCTCTTCTTTAAGACTTGATTATAATCCTAGATTGTGTGAGACAGCTTGACAATACAACGATATTATCAGTTTATGTATAATGCAAAGAAAAGTAAATGAGTCATGATTGTTGTTTTCAAGCGCGTCATACACCGACGCACAATGTTTACGTTAATAATTTGCATACGAGCGCTTGACATTTGGATCCTTTATCGAGATGCTTTAAGATGTTAAACTGTAATTGTTTATAAGTATATCACATGAATTTGGATGGAAAGTTGTTTAGACAATGTAACTTGTTAATATTTACTGCAACTGATATGGAATTCAGAGTGTTGTATTTAATTAATGGTAAAATAAGAGATTTACTTAGATATTTTGCTCTGAACTAGCACAGTCTTCATGTTAAGTCCATTCTCGCTGCGCGTGTGCTTTCCAAGATCGCTTAAGCGCATCATTTCCCCCCACGTCCGCATTATGCCTTTATAACCCGTAACATTTCTGAAACGGGAGGAGTTGGCATTGGGCGCTCGTCGGGAAAACAGCTATTTAGTCTCTCCCTGGAAATCCCCCCCCCCCCCAAAGGACTTGGAATTGGGCGCTCGTCGGAACCACACATATGCTCTCTCTCCCTCCCTGGAAATCCTCTCATAGCCGTTTAAGGAACTACACGTTATATTTACAACTGGAATATGAAGGTACAGAACGAAGCAGATGCTGGAATTAAGATGGACTAATTAAGATGCTGGAATTAATATACCACTATTAAGATGATGGAATTAATGAACCACTATTATTAAGACGCAGGAATATGCTAAGTCCACCTCTCCCCATATGATGCCATGGAATTAAACTAAGACGGAAAACTCCCAAGTCTCATAAATCCCTATGGATCATTGCCTTTCACTTTATTACATCTAAAGAATATAAGAAGGACAATCATATAAATGCATTAAGTATAACTATGAGCACAAGGTATTTGTGACAGTGGTGATAGAAAGATGTTGTAAATATTTGAAGTACATGCATTAATAAAAGTTGACCATTTTCTTTTGTCTTGAAACTGAAATTATGAGTCTATAAACACTTTGTCTTTCTTCTTAACTGGTACTCCGTCATAGTCGTATATTTCGACGAAACGAACGTAAATAAGTATTGTAGCTTCCCCCGTCTTTTCTTCAAATAAAAGAAAAGATCTAATTACTTTAACCGCTCGGACATTATAAATAAAATGTGGGCTGACGAATATCCTGACAGATATAGAGAATCAGTTTCCCCGGCTGGGAAAGAGAACAAACCCGACGTAAAGGTCGAGGTTGAAGACGGAGGCGGGGGCGGCCGCCACAATAGACTAGACAAATCAACAAACATCTCAGAATAAATTTCCAGTTTGTACCTTAAATATGACGAAAATTGTTCAAACTTATAAAGTAGTTAGTAAAACTTTAAAAATAGTTAAGTAAAACTTAAACTTAAGTGAAATACTTAAGTGAAAAAAATCATAACAAATAGGCCTAGATAGAGCCTAGAGGGTTTGAATGAAATATCATAATTTGGGTATTGAAAAAACTGGAAAATTGCAAGCTTGCTCCTCACACAAATATCTTATAGCATTGACTGAACGGAGAACAGCGATAGCCAATCTGAAGAGCCCAAATCGGCGAGGCTAGGCGCCAACTTACGAAAATGAGGCTGAAATCGGATGAACGATCTGTGCATGCGCTAATTGTAAGCTAAAGTTCTCCGTGGAGAGTAATTTGTTACTTTTTTAGAATGGAGTCATGCATGTCTCATGACTTGAGACTTTTTTTTGAGTTTGTTTATCTTTTAAAATCTTTATGAACATTTCTTTGTCTTTAAGACTTTAGTTAAAAAACATCCTAATTAGTAATTCACTTGAAATGGAATTTCATTATTGGTCAGATAGTTCTATCATTTTATCATAATCATCTCAGAAAAGCAATGTTATTTGTTCATTTCTGTAAGTTGTAACAAATACAAAATTAGAGTAAATTTAGTTGGACTGTGACCATGACAATGCCGTCTTTGGATGTTAATCATCTTTCCAGCAAAGAAGACAGGCTCCCAGTCAGATTGCATTGGGGACTGGAATAAAGAGAAAGGACACAGAAGATGGAGAGTCAAACAGAGAAGTCAAAAGACTTCAGGTAAGCCTTTGATTCACCATGTTTTGTAAAAGTATTCCCCCCTAAGAAAAAAAGTAAAAATGAAACCATAACCTGCCTTTAAGCATATTTTATTACATCCCATGCAAAAGAATGAGCAGATGGAAGATTTTATACTAAAATAAAAGGAGGAGATGTGAGCTTATTTGGGGACAAAATGAAAGCCTTTGAAGTGAGGTATTTAATTGTTGTTGAACTCATTTTGAGAAAGAGTTCTGCAGGATTCTTGGTATTTGGATAATCATATTTAACTGCTACACGGCACTTATGACTGGACAGTGCACCTGAATTTGTGTGTGTACAAATAACTGCCTTTATCTTGTTACAATTCAATTCAATTCAAATTTTATTGGTCCGAAAGGAAATTTGTTGTGTTTACATGCAATATTCACAGGGAAAAATAGATAAAATGTACATGTGACATGAAACAAAAAACTAGTATATATAGAGAAAATAAACATATAGCACTTGAACACTCTTACTAATGTCCTTTGGCAAGACATTGATCTACATTTACCACACTCAACCCAGGTGATGTAATTGGGTACCTGGCAGGAATTAATTCCTTGAAATGCTGGAGCGCTGTATAAACGGCAGCTAAGCTAAAGCCGGGGTAATAATAAATGCGCCTCGGAATAGAATTATGATAGACGGCGCTATAGAAATGCCTACCTTTTGTATTATTATTATTATTATATCTGCTCTGAATTTACATCATTGACAAAATTTGTCCCTATATCCAGAGTAATTACTTAAACATTATAACATTGTAATTATTATTACTATTATTGTTTGTATTGTTATTATTATAGTTTGACTCATTTTTTTACAGTTGTCTAGTAGGAAGAAGGCACATCTCAATGGGTCAGGAGGGACGCAACGCACCAGTCACCTGAAGGGACTTCCTCCAGGCATGTGCAGGATGAGGCAACCCCTCACAGTCAGGACATCAGCGCAGGATGGAGGAGACAGATCAAGCAGGATGAGTGATCATGTAGGTGGAATGACTTTTCCCCTTCAAGTAGTTTAGTAATAATAATATTAACTCCGCTTTTATATAGTGCTTAATACATCTATGATGTCTCTAAGCCCTTTACAGATATATCATTAACCCGGTCATTGGATTCAATACTTGCCCGCACACAATGTGTGCACAATCTCCACTCCCTGGGGAGCATTCCAGCAATGCGTTACTTGACGCTCAAAACTGTTTGACCAACAATGACAGTCGCATCCTACCGGGTACCCATTTAACACCTGGGTGGAGAGTAGCAAGTGCAGGTTAATATCTTGCCAAAGGATATTAGTGCCGTGTCGGGATTTGAACCCTCGATCCTTCGCATCTCAAGTTCTAGCGCCTTAAACCACTCGACTACGACACTCCTTCCAGAGTGATGTAGGAATGAAAAGAATGAAAAGTGCAATTGCATGAAGGCAAGAATCTTCAAGATTGAAGGAAGCAAACTGCACCTAAGAAGAAGAAGAAAAATACAAAAAAATACAAAAAAAAGAGTTACATTGTATGACTTTTTAAGAAATGTCATAATATTTATAGAATATGAAAGGGGAAAAAGTAGCTTCTTTGAACAAAAGGTGACTTTTATACTGCCTTGTTTGATTTTTATCTGCTTATTTTGGGTAATTAATTAAGAAATGTTTGCTGTATATAACTGCTGGGTTAAGTTATAGGGCAACATACCTACATGTACAGTGTATCTCAAGAAATGAAGAATAATGGGGGACAAAGGAAGATATTAAAGAAGATATAAGAAGCAAGATTTAAAATATAAGAGAGTTCAAAACAGGTATGGAGCAAAAAAAGAGGAAATTGCTTATAGAACAAGAAAAGTATGAACGATATTTATTATTTTGGCAAAATGTTTATTATGAAAATGATTTGTTTTTCTGGTTTAATCTCTCTATTCTACAGGAAGCCTTGATCAAGAAGATTTTGTCGAAGCCATTCAAAGTGCCGATTTTAAACTACCAAGGTAACATGCTATTCAGAGAGAAGAAAAAGTTAAAGGATTTGTGCAATTCTGAATAATGGCTTATTCTAATAAGCCTTTTGTGGAAAGTATTTTGTATTTCATTAGCATACATGTACCTACAAATTATGTATGCACTCAAATATGGAAAATAATTTACTCATTCTGTGTTTTTATTTCCATAGTTTAAGATGGCTTTTCCATGACTCTATGTGTTATTGTATGAACACGTGGTATTTTTTAAACAATAGTAACTACTACCTACAGCCTCACACAAAAGCCAATATCAACCATAATTAGTATAACAACAGAAAAAATTATTTAGTTTTAGTACATGTATATATTCATATTTTGCAAGATTGGTCTAGTACATAATATTCACAATCTTTGATAAAATTAGCCACTGAAGGTCCAAGGGGGCTGGGAATGCGCAGACAAGGTGTCCGACAACCTCTCCACGACCCAACAGAAGAGGGAGCCCTGGTTCTCTTCTCCCCACCGGAACTGAGTGCTCATGAACAGCTGTCTGTTGATAAAGAGAAACAACCTGTCCATGGTAAGGATGTATCGTCTTTATCATTACTGTCCAGGCAATAGTAGTCTATTATAATAATTATCATTTACACTGTGCTAAGAATTACCTTACTCCATAGCACTTACAATGTAAAAAACATACAAAAAAGAAACAATAATACAAGATTTGCCCATTGTTTCAGACCTTTTAGCTTTCTTGGAAATCACATCTGGACCGCGCATTATAAAGAGTTACCATTTATCTTAAGTTTGATCAATACACGCTGAGCCATAGACTTACGTTAAATAGTTACCTTACGATCAATCAAAATGCTTTATAATACATGGCCCTGAATTGTGAAGAAAAAGTTTGAGAACCCCTGTGATGCAGTACCTAAGTAAAAGTAAGACAAATCTATGCAATTTTTCTATTTCAGTGGTAGTGGATCCCATACTGAGTAAGGTGTTACGACCCCATCAGAGAGAGGTAGGATTCTTAGCATTCATTTCATTTACTTGGTTTTCTTTTCTTATACTTTTTTATGCCTCCGTTACGAAGTAGCCGGAGGCATTATGTTTTCGGGTTGTCCGTCCGTCCGTACGTCCCGTTCTCGTGATCGCGTTATCTGAAGAACCGATTGATGGATTCCTGCCAAACTTTGGTCATGTATGTATCTTGCAGAGCCGATGAACTGATTAGATTTTGGGGTCACGAGGTCAAAGGTCACAGGGCTCATTATGTATGCAAAAACAGCTCGGGATCGCATTATCTCAAGAACCGATTGATGGATTCCTGCCAAACTTTGGTCATGTATGTATCTTGCAGAGCCGATGAGCTGATTAGATTTTGGGGTCATGAGGTCAAAGGTCACAGGGCTCATTATGTATGCAAAAACAGCTCGTGATCGCGTTATCTCAACAACCGATTGATGGATTCCTGCCAATCTTTGGTCATGTATGTATCTTGCAGAGCCGATGAACTGATTAGATTTTGGGGTCACGAGGTCAAAGGTCAAAGGGCTCATTATGTATGCAAAAAATAGCTTGTGATCGCATTATCATTAGAACAGATTGATGGATTCCTGCCAAACTTAGATCATGTATGTATCTTGCAGAGCCAATGAACTGAGTAGATTCTTGGGTCATGAGGTCAAAGGTCAAATGTAATGGGCTCATTATGTATGCAAAAATAGCTTGTGAACGCATTCTCATTAGACCTGACAGATGGATTACTATTTAACTCAGGACATCTTGCAGAGATAATGAACTGAGTACATTTTAGGGTCATGAGGTCAAAGATCAAAGGGTCATATATGTATATGAGAAATTGCTTTTTGGTTTGTAAACTTGCTCTATGACGGAGGCATCATTTTTGACTGCGCGCAGTCGAAGTTCCATCTAGTTTTTCAAGGTTTCAATTGCCACCCCTCCCTGTATTACTATCCCTTGCCTCCTCCCTATCCCTGTCTTTCTGCAAGGCAGTGTTTCATGAAACCGTCATTAGTATAAGTTCACCAACATTTTTGTACCCCTGTTATTACTATAACTCATGCTTTCTTTTATTGCTACATGGTTCAAATAATATGTGATATCTCTGAAGACAATATAAATGAGCAAGAACGTTGTTGAAAAAATTACAAAATTACAAATTTTGATAGAAACACAATGGCTATTAACCTTGCAAATTTAAGGATTGTAAAGCTTGTTTTCCTTTTTTTCAATTCCTAGCATCAAATGTAGTATAGTCATGAAACAAAAGTTGATGCTATGTGTGCAGAAATTTGTGCCCTTACTACTTGTGCATGATGTGGCCTATTTTTAAGGCTCTGAATCAAAGGTATGGGGCCAAACCACAAAATGTGGATTGATTGTCGTGAAAGGGTTAAACACCATTCAATGATTTTTCTTTCCCAACACGTAAAGGGTGTCAAGTTCCTATGGGACTGTGTTACTGGACGAAGAATAGAGGGCAGTTTTGGATGCATCATGGCTGATGAAATGGTGAGATAACAATTCTATAAACCCTGCTATTTTGCTTGGAACCTGTAATATCCATTAGTACCAATGAATATGTTTAAAAATAATGTTTATAAATGTGATATGTCCCAAATAGAACAGCATTCATTATCATTATTTGCTTTGAACTAAAGTACTGACACTCCAGACGTTAACAAAATAGAATAAATGTACTTACCCGGTAGTAAGTTAAAGTTCAAACTATACTTAATTACCGGTATTCAATGTTGCTCTGGAAGACTTCAATATCTATCAGCAGAGTTATATTGATGACTTCTGGCTTCTTTTAGTGGAAATCTAATCCTGCCAACTTATTCATGAGCTTTAGCTGCTTTACTGATGTTAGTTTTCTATTTTTTTCCTTCTATATTATAGATCTAGTCACTTTTTTGTCATGCAATTTCACTTTTCTCCAATATAAATGTACACTTCCACATTTTGTGTTCCACAAATTTCTTATATAACATGTGTAAAAAATGTTTAGTTTCTTTTGTTTTTTAATGAATAATGAAACATAACATCATCTGAGCTGGGGGGTGTTTCATAAAGCTGTTCGTAAAGTTATGCATGACTTTACGAACGACTTGTATATGAAAAGCCAAATGGGATGCTCAATCATTATTGATTATTATTTATTAAGTTGAACTGTGCAGATCTTGATTAACATTCTTTTTATAACAACCCATTTTAATGCAAAGTATATTCTTTGCCATAATTTAATTGAGGTTATTGGATATATCAGAAAAAACTTTGGGCATCCTATCTGGCACTTCATATACAAGTCGTTCGTAAAGTCATGCGTAACTTTACGAACTCTTTATGAAACACCCTCCTGCTCTGTTTGCGACTCTCCTTAAAGGGACTGTTGGTGTGACCCAGCCGTCTTTTGATACCTGAAGTGGCTATTGTTTGCAATTGGTGAAAAAAAGTCTTTGTATCTTGTTTGCAGGGCTTAGGGAAAACACTGCAGTGTGTGACGCTGTTGTGGACCTTATTACGGCAGAGTCCAGATTGTAAGATTTCTCTCTCTCATTATTTATTTTTATTTTTTAAATATATGCATAACTCATGATGAAAAATATGTTATCTTAAAATGTGTCATTGAAGTATCACAGACTAATAAAATGTCAAATCAAAAATTGTTACTTCTGATAATTTCAGTGGCAATAGTTGACTTTATAGATTTTGCATTTGCCAAAATTTAGGGGGAAACTTTGTGCATATAGCTGCAAATCTCATATGAAATAACATATATCCTAACATTCTGACTAATCAGGACTATGAGGGGGTGAATTTGTCTATTATAGAGCAAGCAGAAGGGCATTGTAATTGTTAACAGTGTCATAACTTTTGATTAAATTTAGACCCAATTACAAAGAAATATCTAGCAGTATGAATGTTTTTCAATAAATTGGTGTGAGAAAGATACCAGAAAGAACTCTCAAATACATTTTACTTCAGGTTTAACTTAAATTATATCCTCACTTTGTAATATTCCTGCATTTGTCATTCATCATTAGGTAAACCTGAAATAGACAAAGTAATAGTTGTAGCACCTTCTAGTCTGGTAAAGGTAAGAATCATAAAAATATCTTTTATAAATGAACAAATATTTGTTAATTATTTGGTACGTGCCTGAGTGGGAGTTTTTAAAACTATTATTAAGCTGAAATGATGGGAAAATAAGCTTTGATAACGTGTTGGAAGTAATAGTATACAGAAGAAAATATTTCTTGGTGATTGGTATCCTATAAGATAAGATCTATATTAACTAAGCATTGTATTGATTTCCATACCCCTATTTCTTTTAAAGCTCGTTTTCAAGTAGGCCAGTTCTCTAAATTCAGAGTATATAATGGATTTTTTTTTACTCCAAATATTTTTCATTATCATTTTTGTTTGAACTCTTCCAGTCAAGGCTCATCCAGTTTTAATCTATGAGCTAATTCATCCTGCTAGTCCTACTTTGAAATTAACGCTCAGTGAAACATTCACTAATAAATTAATGATGCGCATATTGAGTATGAGAAATAACATGTTTTACTTGCTTTTTCCCCAACAAGAATTGGTACAATGAGATCCGTAAGTGGCTCGGAGGGAAGGTTAACCCCTTAGCTATCGACTCTGGTACTAAGAAAGAGATTGATAGGAACTTGGGTAAGTTATCTATCATCATATTAAATAAATCCTTTTGGGTATATGTTACCTGGTTGATTAAAAAAGTTTTTCACAAGCATGTTAGTGTTGTCAATAATGTTGAACTTTTGATAAAAAATAGCGAACATAACGAATTAGAGGATTGTATTACCATAGCTTTCTGGACAGTTTATGAATCGATTTTGTTACAAAATTATAAGGGTGTTGATAATAGAATATCCAGTATGAGTTTTTTTTATTTGCTTCTGAACTACGAAAGAGACTAGAAGTTAACAAAAAATGTAGTAGTAAACCTTTGTTTAGACTTCCTAATGTATATCTGATTTTGTTTTATATTGTGATATGAATGTGAAATGAAAGTCTTCAGTTTATGAATAAATGCTATTGAAAGAAAAAAGAAACAAAAAGTATCTATCATCATGATATTTATTGTAATGTTCATGGAATGCCAACTGAAAAGTGCATTGTAATGGTTATTCTCCTAGAAAAGTCTCAATTTATTTAGTCTTTAATACGGAATACCATCTGTAAGCGCCTTACAGATATTATTATCCTAGTCAGTGAATTCATTCATGCACAATGTGCAACCTCTTTACTCCCTGGGGTGTTGCTAGTTCTACCATATGGTCACCATGAGGGCAAAAACAAATGTCACTCCCCTTCTATCCATTTTAGATATTTTATGAATACACAAAACTTAATCATGTACTTTTAGACAAATCCATTAATGTAGGAATTTATATGTTTTGTTAAAAAATTGATGTGTCCACCTTATCATTAACAAATGCTGCACAGCAGACCTCAAAGTTCTCTCTTTGTTACATATTCATGCATTGCAATGATTTTTATCAGAATAAATATCCTAAATCTAACATGAACATGCCTCATTTCAAAGAAATGTTTCTATTGATTATTTCAGGTTGTAAATAAAAGTGTTACATGTATAGCATGTAAACAGCCATGAATTCTGTACCTTCACAGCATATTAACCTAATTAGCCCTACCCGTCTTTTTATCTTAGATTCCTTCATGAGGCAGCAGGGTCGACGAACTCCCACGCCCATTCTGATCATCTCCTACGAGACGTTCAGGTTACATGCTGAGGTTCTGCACAAGGGAGAGGTGGGACTGGTCATTTGTGATGAGGTAAGAGAATTTATTGTATAGAAACAAAAATTCATCTTTGTTTGTTTGTTTGTTTTACCTGACTCCTAAGGAAGCATATGTTTGCTTGTAAGTAAGCAATCAGGGGGAGGATGGCTTTAAGTCCTCTCTATCCGATGACCTTTACCAGATGTCGATCACGACGAAACTACACGGAATGATATTGCACAAATATTGTGTAATTTTAAACCATTGCCTACAGAAACCTGGTGGTCCCTGTATAAAGGCATTAGATTATTCAGGACCGGTAGACATCAGGTTTAATAATAAAGAAACGAACCTGGATGGTGAAACAATAAAAGACAAACTTGAAAAGACTTCATAGTTTAAAGATCTTGGTAACACTGCGTTGTCACCTTTAGTTAAAAAATTTGCTCACCATGGAAATTTGAAGAAATCAAATCTCGAAAAAAACGTTGCCAATAGAAATTTTGTAATTAAGAATTTTGTGAGATTCCTATAGATACACACACATAAGTTTACTCAAAGAGAGATGATAATATTTAAAGACACATAATGAGCTCTCATGGGGAATTTGACACCGTTCGGGTGTTTACCCATGCAATAACAGGTGTTGTCAATACCATTTGATTTGATTGATAAACTTTGCAGGGTCATCGCTTGAAGAACTATGAGCAACTAGACCTACCAAGCTCTGAATGGTCTCCCAGGAGAAAAAAACCTTTCTCCTTTGAATTATTGAACTTCTTTTCTCAAGGGTCAAACTCTACCATTTGATTTGATGATGCACGTTGCAGGGTCATCGCTTGAAGAACTGTGAGAACCAGACGTACCAGGCACTGAAAGGCCTCCCAGGAAGAACAAACAAATTCTCCTTTGAATTATTGAACTTCTTTTCTCAAAGGTCAAACTCCATCATTTTATTTGATTGATGAATTTTGCAGGGTCATCGCTTGAAGAACTGTGAGAACCAGACCTACCAGGCTCTGAATGGTCTCCCAGGAGAAAAAAAACCTTTCTCCTTTGAATTATTGAAATTCTTTTCTCAAGGGTCAAACTCGATCTACCATTTTGATTTGATTGGTGAACTTTGCAGGGTCATCGCTTGAAGAACTGTGAGAACCAGACGTACCAAGCTCTGAATGGCCTCCCAGGAAGAACAAACAAATTCTCCTTTGAATTATTGAACTTCTTTTCTCAAGGGTCAAACTCTACCATTTTTTTAATATTAATGAACTTTGCAGGGTCATCACTTGAAGAACTGTGAGAACCAGACGTACCAGGCACTGAATGGCCTCCCAGGAAGAACAAACAAATTCTCCTTTGAATTATTGAACTTCTTTTCTCAAAGGTCAAACTCCACCATTTTATTTGATTGATGAATTTTGCAGGGTCATCGCTTGAAGAACTGTGAGAACCAGACCTACCACGCTCTGAATGGTCTCCCAGGAGAAAAAAAACCTTTCTCCTTTGAATTATTGAAATTCTTTTCTCAAGGGTCAAACTCGATCTACCATTTTGATTTGATTGGTGAACTTTGCAGGGTCATCGCTTGAAGAACTGTGAGAACCAGACGTACCAGGCACTGAAAGGCCTCCCAGGAAGAACAAACAAATTCTCCTTTGAATTATTGAACTTCTTTTCTCAAAGGTCAAACTCCATCATTTTATTTGATTGATGAATTTTGCAGGGTCATCGCTTGAAGAACTGTGAGAACCAGACCTACCAGGCTCTGAATGGTCTCCCAGGAGAAAAAAAACCTTTCTCCTTTGAATTATTGAAATTCTTTTCTCAAGGGTCAAACTCGATCTACCATTTTGATTTGATTGGTGAACTTTGCAGGGTCATCGCTTGAAGAACTGTGAGAACCAGACGTACCAAGCTCTGAATGGCCTCCCAGGAAGAACAAACAAATTCTCCTTTGAATTATTGAACTTCTTTTCTCAAGGGTCAAACTCTACCATTTTTTTAATATTAATGAACTTTGCAGGGTCATCACTTGAAGAACTGTGAGAACCAGACGTACCAGGCACTGAATGGCCTCCCAGGAAGAACAAACAAATTCTCCTTTGAATTATTGAACTTCTTTTCTCAAAGGTCAAACTCCACCATTTTATTTGATTGATGAATTTTGCAGGGTCATCGCTTGAAGAACTGTGAGAACCAGACCTACCACGCTCTGAATGGTCTCCCAGGAGAAAAAAAACCTTTCTCCTTTGAATTATTGAAATTCTTTTCTCAAGGGTCAAACTCGATCTACCATTTTGATTTGATTGGTGAACTTTGCAGGGTCATCGCTTGAAGAACTGTGAGAACCAGACGTACCAGGCACTGAAAGGCCTCCCAGGAAGAACAAACAAATTCTCCTTTGAATTATTGAACTTCTTTTCTCAAAGGTCAAACTCCATCATTTTATTTGATTGATGAATTTTGCAGGGTCATCGCTTGAAGAACTGTGAGAACCAGACCTACCAGGCTCTGAATGGTCTCCCAGGAGAAAAAAAACCTTTCTCCTTTGAATTATTGAAATTCTTTTCTCAAGGGTCAAACTCGATCTACCATTTTGATTTGATTGGTGAACTTTGCAGGGTCATCGCTTGAAGAACTGTGAGAACCAGACGTACCAAGCTCTGAATGGCCTCCCAGGAAGAACAAACAAATTCTCCTTTGAATTATTGAACTTCTTTTCTCAAGGGTCAAACTCTACCATTTTTTTAATATTAATGAACTTTGCAGGGTCATCACTTGAAGAACTGTGAGAACCAGACGTACCAGGCACTGAATGGCCTCCCAGGAAGAACAAACAAATTCTCCTTTGAATTATTGAACTTCTTTTCTCAAAGGTCAAACTCCACCATTTTATTTGATTGATGAATTTTGCAGGGTCATCGCTTGAAGAACTGTGAGAACCAGACCTACCACGCTCTGAATGGTCTCCCAGGAGAAAAAAAACCTTTCTCCTTTGAATTATTGAAATTCTTTTCTCAAGGGTCAAACTCGATCTACCATTTTGATTTGATTGGTGAACTTTGCAGGGTCATCGCTTGAAGAACTGTGAGAACCAGACCTACCAAGCTCTGAATGGCCTCCCAGGAAGAAACAAAACCTTTCTCCTTTGAATTATTGAAATTCTTTTCTCAAGGGTCAAACTCGATCTACCATTTTGATTTGATTGGTGAACTTTGCAGGGTCATCACTTGAAGAACTGTGAGAACCAGACCTACCAAGCTCTGAATGGCCTCCCAGGAAGAAACAAAAACCTTTCTCCTTTAAATGATTGAACTTCTTTTCTCAAGGGTCAAACTCTACCATTTTTTTAATATTAATGAACGTTGCAGGGTCATCGCTTGAAGAACTGTGAGAACCAGACCTACCAGGCTCTGAATGGCCTCCCAGGGAAGAGGCGGGTACTGCTGTCAGGGACACCCATCCAGAATGATCTTTTAGAGTACTTCAGTCTCGTTCACTATGTCAACCAAGGCATCCTAGGTAAGGGTCTGTTTCAGATCGGTGCAGGAGTTTTGAAAGACACATACAAGGGAGCTCTCATGGGGAGTTTGACACCAGTCGGGTGTTTACCCAATAACAGGTGTTGACAATCACCAGGATTGGCCTTCAGGTTTATGACCTACAGTCTTTATGAAATTGCTCTGTCTTTTCCCCATAAGGTAGAGTCCTTATCTGACATTTGCATCACCCAAAGACTCTTTGAGAGGAAAGGGGTATTTAAGCTTGAATTCTGTTTATATTCGTAAGTTCTATAACAGTTTTTGAAAAACATACAGTTTCTGTAAGTATATAGCTATTAAAATATTTTGATAAAAGATGGGCAAGACAGAAATAGGATGGTAGTTAGACATAATTTCAGTCTGTCCTGTTATATCTTGAGGTTAGGACATTGTAAAACAAACACAACTCCACACTTCCAAATTACGTGATCAAACTTTATTCATGCCATCTTTTGCACAACTTGCGTTTTTTTCCTAGAATTTTCTCATCCAATCATAGTCTTACTTCAGACGCTTACGTGTACATGTATGAAATATGTATCAATAAAACAGGTCATTTTTTTAAACTTTTATGATTCTAGTAACTTTCAAGTTATCTAGAAATACTCCAAGTTCCAGACATGTGTTAAAAATTGCAATGAGGTGTTTGAGACTTAGATACCGGTACTCATATTCTAACAAGTAGGGAGGGATTTCTGTGCATCACTTTATGCAGAGTGTGCTATAATTTGAATCACTTAGATTTTAGGGTATGTTTCATATATAAAATACTGTACTTAATGTAGTACTGTATGCCCTAGCCCAGTCACAGGGAGAATTATGTTTGTTTTATTACGTCTCACCTCTTTCTACGTAGGCACCGCCCAGGAGTTTAAGAAGAACTTTGAGACGCCCATCTTACGAGGAAGGGATTCCTGTGCATCAGACAAGGAGAAGCAGAGGGGACAGGAGAAACTGCAACAGGTAAGATGGCTCTAGATCCTGGAGGGTTGTTCAGATAGGTGTAGAGATAAACTTTGTTTCTATTTCGCCATCAAATTAGAAAAGCATGAATTTTGTTCTTTATGGCTACCAAGTCAAAGAATTGTTAATTTTAATTTATGAAATGTACAGAAATATTCTCAATTTATTTGTAAAACCAATCGCTTTAATAATAGCTCTATTCCCTATTTTGTTCGCATCTTAAATGCTTATTATTTTAAAAAGTAAACTTCATGCATTTTGTATATTTTTATGTTTGATGATGCTGTCTATTATGCGTATGAATGTATCTAGTATATTTATCCTTTTATATGTCATTAATTTTATTTTATGTTTACATGTACAATGCTGTATTTTAACCATCATACCTTGTAAATTACCTGCAATTCAGCTTCGGCTGCCAGAACGTCATGTGAATAAAAACCCTTATTGAATTGAACTGAATTGAATTGAAAGTAGGGTATATAGAGGGAAAATATCTACCTTATTATTTTATCATATTTTAACCCTTTTTGTTGTTGTAATCTTTGTTTTGCCTGAAATGCTAGGATAAAAATATAGGCACAATACTGCGTTCTTGGTATTAGATCTATGAAAACCGTCTTATGTTGCCTTTCATGTTTACGAGTAGATATCTAGCAATCAGGGCCCAGTTTCATGAAACTTGTCATCAATAACAAAAGCTAAAATTCTATGACAAATTTGCTTTCAGCCAATCAAGTGCTACGATTTCAGTAGCTTATAACAGTTCTTGGAACTTGCTATTGATAACAAGTTTTATGAAACAGGGCCCAGGGTCACCTTCCTTACCACTGTCACCACCCCCTCTTTGGTTTGTTTGTTTTGGGTTCCTCATTTTTTTCCCTAACATTTGTTCTGTCTTCACTATTTCCTCTCAATCTCTTTCTCAGATGTTCCTTAAAGCCCTGTAGCTTTTCACCCTGTACCATAATTCCTTTTATACATTTGTTTTCCTGTTCTTCTCCACTTTTTCTTAGCTTGCCATATTAGTAAACAAGTGCATTATCAGGAGGACAGGTATGTATTGGATTCAAATTTAAAACCTATTAAACAAGTTTTAATTTGGTCGTATAAGGTTTATCACCAATGCGGTCTGAGCTTGTTTATTAAACCAAATTGTCTTATGTATTTTTTCTTCTATTGAATTTTCAAAATTAAACAAGTTTGAATTTGGTTGCATAATGTTTATTAACAATTCGGTCAGAGCTTAATTGTTTATTAACTAAATTGTCTTATGTATTTATTTTCTTCAATTGAATTTTCGATTTTGTAGCTCTTTTCTTTTGAATAACCACATATGCCTTCATTTTATATTTCATTTTGAATTTCATTGTGTAATGTTTATTACCAATTTGGTAAGAGCTTGTTTATGAAACAAAATTGTCTTACATGTATGAATTGTGTTCTTCATTTGAATTTTCAAAATTGTTTTGTAATTCTTTTCTTTTGAGTAGCCACATATGCTTTCATTTGTATGGATTAAACTTTCATACATGTATGTGGCCTCCATACTTGTGTATATCTATTGATCCATTTTCTTGCATCCAGTTGCCAATCATGTCTCCAATTCACTCCAGTTAATCAATATGAATAGGAATGTTTGATGTACTCTCAGCAAAAAAAAAAGTGTACACTATTTATAGTTAGGATTTTCAAATATATGTTTAATATAAACTTATTTTTCATATATGAAAATACATTTAAAAATAAATTAATCCTCTTCAAGATGAAATGCAGTTGGCATGATACTATTCATGTATGCGTGAGCATAGCCATTTAACAATAAATGAGTCTCTTAAAGAAAATTGCCAAAATGGGACCTTTCAAATGTTGATGAGCATTGGAGGTATCATATGGATCATCCACAATCTTGGGTGGAAAGGAAAGGCATCTTAACCGTGCTAGCCAAAACCATGCAGTCCTGAGACTACAGTTGACATCTAGAGTTCAGTCACTCAGTCCTCATTGTTTCTCATTCTGTTTTTTCATTGTTGATGAACAAGATTGTCTTACAGATGAATATGTTCATTAACATTTGAATGGCTACTGGCTCTATTTTTCCAATTTTATTATTCAGACCTTCTAACGGTTTATGTGCCCATCAAAACATGGAAGTTCAAAACTTGATATTGAGTTATGTTGGTAGGTTATTTGTTTTTTTCTGTCATTTGATATACATTTCATTATAATTTGATGATGGTTTTTTGTCACATCATTTTTGAAATGTTCCATGTGTGGATATCATACTAGCCAAAATAATCTTTGTAAATATCATGTTTTGTATGCTTTTCTTTCAGCTTCTCTGCTAGCTAAATATCTTCCTGTGAAAGGTAAACAATTGTATACAAAGCATAAACCATTGCACTATTTATAAAGCATCTGATAACAAAAATGAGCACTTTAGTACATATTGATGAATAAATACTGATGCTTCTATTATTTTCTTTATTATCATTGTTATTATAGAAATAATTGTTAACTTTTAAGACACTTGTTTAGTTTGTTGGTCCTCACAGATTAGTGCTAAGGGGACCATTTCCATAAAGTACTGTTATATCCTCTAATGGTCCTACATTTGTCCAGTGAAAACTAACCCTAAACATAATGGGAGGTAGGACCACACTGAACATTGAAAGCATGCCAATGGTCCTACATAATGTTGCTCTTGTTAGTGGTCAGACCAGTTCATGTCATAAGGAGTAATATCAATTGTGACCAGGTACCAACAAATGTAGTCCCCCATAATGTAAAGGTAGCTATTTTTAAAAACCCTGTGCAATAAACATGTCGCATTAAATGCTCGCTAACATAATTGTGGCAGTATCCATGTGGAAACCATATCCTTCCAATCAAGACCAAATCATGAGCCACATGATTGGCTTTAGCCTGCTAGGGAGCTGTCTCACTTAAGGTAAAATACTTAGCCTTGGTTTCGAACCTGGGTCACTGGATTACAAGACCACTGCTCTACCGACTGAGCTATTGCGCCTCCTCTATTCTATTTCTTACATATGTCTTTAATTGAATACCAGCACTCATCTCAAGTTGGTTTTAATAATGTTTCCATCTCTGCAGTGGAGCAAGTGGTATGCTGTAGACTCACCTCCATGCAGTCCAGTATCTATCAGCAGTATGTCAAGGCCATGATGAGAGAATGCCAGATGAAGACTCAGGGCAAGGTCTCTACGCTCTCTGCCATCACTCACCTCAAGAAACTCTGCAATCGTGAGTGGTTTTAGAAACGTGAATTGTAAAATCTCTTTTTTGTTTTCCTTTTTGGTTTTTACTATCAACCACATTTCCATTTTTCTTTCATGTTTCCCCCTATTTTTCTTTTTTTCTCTTCTTTTTCTTTTTGGCCCTTTTACCTTATCAATTGAATTACTGAATGTATAAATTTCTTATTTGCCTATTTCACATTGTACTATTTTCATGTATTTTATATGTTGCAGTTTTATTTGTAAATTCAAGATGTCACAGCTTTTAGCTGTGACTCTATAAACCTTATCAATTCAAGTCAATTCGGAAACTTGTTTAATAGAAATTAAGAAAACCATCATTTGATTGTACAATGACAGTGACAGTACTTTGATTTTTTTTGTGTCACATTACTAAAGGGCATTTAACATTTATCAAGATTCTCAATTATATCTGAATATGTGACATACTCAAAAAATCCAATGCCACCTTTGTTCTTGATTTGTCCTGTATTGACTACAACCTTCTCTGCCGCCACCACTGATAAGAAATATATATTATATTCTTGGCAAACATGGAAATTAGTTTTGTTATGATGATAAATGATAAAAATGATGTGAAAACATGATATTTGTTTGCATTTTTAGAGAGTTGCTCTATTTACGAAAATGATTTGACAACTATGGAATTAATGGTGAATGGTTTGGCCAGTGTGTAGGGAATTGCAGATGTTATCAAGAGAACTATGATTCATGAAAATGTCATATGAAATTTACTTGTACTTCTTTCTACAGACCCTTCTCTTGTGTATGACAAGTGTGTATCATCCAAAGATGGCTTCAATGATATGCTTCAGCACTTTCCACCTGGCTACAATAACAAACAACTCAGACCAGAGCTTTCCGGTAAGATGTTTTTATTAGAAGTAGTTTAAAGTAAATTTTTGATTAGTCCAAATATGACAAACCAAATTAATTGAAATTGTAATTACATATCATACCATAATTATTTTGTTTTGTTTTGTTTCTTCATACCATAAACTTGTTAAAGTTATGAGCAGATTACAATGTTTTCTATCTAAATGCAATCATCTAAAACTGATATTATGATTGGAACTTCCAGGAAAGATGCAGGTCCTGGACTACATCCTTGCCATCACCAAGACATCCTCATCAGACAAGGTTGTCTTGGTATCTAACTACACTCAAACCCTAGATGTCTTTGAGCAGCTCTGTAGGTTGAGAGGGTAAGTCCAAACACAGACAAACGTAGCGGTGATAATGTGTTCTCTCGTTTTCTTTTCAATTGTTAAATATTTATTTATTGATGGTTATTGATATGTTGTGTTTTACTGTTAGGGCTCTATGGAGGAGTAGCAATCAAGTATGATTTGAAAAAAATTATGCTGGCAATCAAATCGTATTATGATATGGAAAGGTATATTGCAAAAACAAATTTCAAGGAGATGGAACTTTCGGAAAACTGAATTTTGTTTACCAAATAATTATGAGTGTTTTTGTAATACAAATCATATTTTGCCTTAATTATGTATATCCTGTTATGCGACTGTTGTACGGCCAAGATTTTATTTGTATGACAAACATACTCAATGTAGCTATCTTTTATAAAGTTGTTTAATGTTTATATATATATTAAAGGATAAAAGGAACCCTGTGGAAGGGTAAATATATTGGGGGAAAATTATCATTCTTCAGAGTTGTTTTTGTACTTTGAAAAAAGGTCCCACTGTGTTTCAACTTATTAAGGGTCATCATGCCATAGTAATTGTATCACACAGGTTGAAATGTTACGGTATCCCTATTCTAATGCTCACGCCATTGTTTTTTTTCTCCTTCTTTTGTTATGTTCTTTTCAGATATCTGTTTGTCCGTCTAGATGGGTCTATGTCCATCAAAAAGAGAGCTAAAGTGGTGGACAGCTTCAACAATCCAAATGTAAGAAAGAAGTATTCTCTAATGATATAAATGCAAATCAAAATCTGTTGAGCGAATTTTGACAAAGGAAGGATGTTAAATTTGGACTGAATCCTTGAAGTTTACCTGGAAGATTCTCTTGTGACTAGTAACTTCGCAACCATCAATCCTATTGTGACCAATTCGGGGGACCTTCACACTATGGTGCTGTCAAGGGTCATTTGATGTCAAAGGTTACCTGAAAGATTCTCTTGTGACAAATAACAACATACCTGTTAATCTTAATGTGACAAAACTTGGTTCAAAGATGCACTTGTAGGACCTCAACGTTGTAGTGCTCTAAAATTTCACATGATAAGGTCAAAGGTTATTTGAGGTCATATCATACTCTTGTGACAAATAATTTCTACACTGCTAATTTTATTATTACCAAACGGGGGTCAGAGATTCACTTTGGAGACCTTTACACTATGGTGCTGTCAAGGGTCACATGCTAAGTTCAAAGGTCATATCTCAATTTTATATGTAAAACTCTCTTGTGACAAAAAAATTTGCCAATGTTAATTATATTGTGTCTAAATTTGGTCACATGTTGGCAAGACACACTCTGGTGATTGCCTTGTTATAAGTGAAATGGAAAAATTTGACTTTCAAGCTTTGCACACTGTCAGTTCATGGCACAGACTACTTTGGCCAGTTAGATACAGTACAAACAATGCCGCTTTCTTTGCAATCGTGGAGCATGTTTTTAGAGTGAATGATAGCCAGTTCAGTTATAAGAGAATTTTCAGTTATTTTCCCATGTATTGATCTGTATTGATCACATTTCTAATTATTTTTTCTCCCTTTCTATCCCTCTCTCTCTCTCTCTCTCTCTCTCTCACTTCTCTTTCCCCCTCTCCCTTTCACCCCTCTTCTCTCACTCTCTCTCTCTCACCTTCTCTCTCTCACACCTTCTCTCTCTCTCTCCCTCTTTCTCCCTCTTCTCTCTCTCTCTCTCTCTCTCTCTCTGTATCTCTCTCTCTTTCTCTCTCTCTCTGTCACCACAGAGTCCTGAGTTCATCTTCATGTTGAGTAGCAAGGCCGGTGGGTGTGGTCTGAACCTGATCGGAGCAAATCGTCTGGTCATGTTTGATCCTGACTGGAATCCGGCCAACGATGACCAGGCCATGGCCAGAGTGTGGCGAGACGGGCAGAAGAAACGGTGCTTCATCTACAGGCTTCTAGCGGTCAGTGCATTATTAATGGTCAATCTTAGCTTACCGTAAATCTCTGTGTATAAGACGCACCCCTATTTTGGGGGCAAAAAAAAATAAATTGTTTTGTTTTTTGTTACAGACTTTGTCGGCAGCAGCCAGGTCTGTGTTAAAAAAAAAACAAGCGGGGAAGGACTTTCATTTAACTGCGAGGTGCAGTTGAAGGCGCCGAATTGTGCTTGTAAACTGGTCACAAATAATAGTAACAATGTCGTTTTTTTAGAAGAATGTGTAAGATCATTAATGTAAATTAAAAACAGTAGAGAACCTAGGATAGAACCTTGTGGTACGCCGTGTGTAATAGAAGAAAAATTTGAGGAATTATTATTATAAACTACATATTGAGAGCTATTAGAAAGATTACTTTCAAACCAAGATGACAGACAAATTGGAGTGTTGTTCTAGTTTCCGAGTGGTGAGTCGACACAACGATTACTGAGCTGGGAGACATTGCCAAGCATAGTACCAGGTGGAGGGGCATAAATCTTTTATTTTATTTTATTTTTTATTTTATTTGTTTGTACCTGTGTATAAAACGCACCCCGACTTTCATTTTTTTTCGGCGGCAAAAAAGTGTGTCTTATACACAGAGATTTACGGTACTCAATAGATGCATGCAAGGGGCTTCTCTGTACAAGGCTAGGTCTATGGCAATATAAGCCACAGAATGGAACTCCTCTCCAAACACATTCAGGCGCATTCACTCTTGCTACTCTCCTTCCACCTTCCCCATTATTGATTTTTTCTATCCATCCTGCAGGATGTCTACCAACTCAACACGTCCCCTTAACTACGCCATAGATAGTTTGATAGAACAATACTCATCTCTCTTCTTTTCAAGAGATTAATGAAATGATATTCAATAAATCAAAGATGTAGTATTCATGCCAATTGAATGTGATTATAAATTAACTTATCAAATTGTATCGTAGTTTGGGGTTTTATGGATAAAAAGTATAGCTAGTTGTGGTATATAGGTTATTCACAAATATAGGCATAGAAGACAATAGGCTTTGCTACAAGTAGGTGCCGCTACTTTTTTAGTGTAAATGGCATGCTCTGGTTGACAAAGACACATGCATGAGTTCATGGTTTTGAAAACTGTGGATCTGAGACTATTATTGCAGATTAAAGATATGCAACAACAACAAAATCATCATGATGGCCTCCCTACTAGTAATAATACGATTCTATTAAAGAATTGCAACATGTGTAATTAAATATCTATATCTCTTTTGTATGTGTCTTAAAATTCCAACCAACCTTTAGACGGGAACGATTGAAGAGAAGATCTTCCAGCGACAGGCTCACAAGAAGGCCCTCTCTAGTTGCGTAGTGGACAATGAGGAGGATGTGGAGAGGCATTTCTCCGTGGATGAACTCAAGGATCTCTTCCGGTTCAAGGAGGGCACACTCAGTGACACCCATGACAAGTAAGAACTTGGATATGCTTGTAGAGGTGGGGGAGGTGCAGATTGACCTTTGACCTTAGGTCGCTTTATAAGAGACTGGGTTATTGAAAAGTCGACCTAGGAGTAAAAACAAATTTTAAGACCTGGCAAATAGACAGAGGATTGTACACAAATAAGCACTTGAAATTTCATAATTAACATCTGGAAATTTATGCCTATAATCTTGTTTCATGATTCACAAATAAATACTGTAAACACATATATGAGGGCTGGTTGGCAAACTACATAAGATCCTTATTTTCTCAAATTAGCAAGTACAGTAATTGACAGGATTTAGGTCATTATGAATGTAAAACTAATACTCAGAGAAATTTTTCTGATTTCTAAGCCTTTCAAAGTAAGCTTTTGATGACAGACTTCTACTTCATGCTCAGGGCTTCAACATTTGCATATTTTCCAAAGCTGCTGTTCCTGGCCTATAAGAATTAGCCCCCTTCTTTTTCCCTTTTTTTGCAGAAACAAAATTACTTATATGCCAAGTGTATCTTAATTTTTTTGCTTGACTAATAGTTTATTAATTGAATTGAGTCCATAATATTTTGGTATTACTGTGTTTGACCTTGCAGGTTCAAGTGCAATAGATGTGTCAACAACATCCAGGTTCGGCTTCCTCCCAATGACTCGGATTGCAACAGTGATCTATCCCAGTGGAACCACTGTGCGGACAAACGTGGCATAGAGGACCAGGTCCTAAAAGGGGTCTGGGACACCAAGAATGTGTCTTTCGTCTTCCATCACAAGTCACATGAACAGATTAGAACAGTCTGAGAACTTTACAAGACAGTGTGAAGGTCTAGGGCTAGAATGTTTAAAGAAACATTTAGCCTAGATTTAGGACCAGGTCCTGGAAGGGGTCTGGGCTACCAAGAATGTGTCTTAGGATAGTCTGAGAACTTTACAAGACAGTGTGAATGTCTACCGGCATCTCCAGTCTCTCCATGGTCATCATGAACAGCTTTGTCAACGACGAAGATTTAGTCTAGATTTATGAGGACCAGGTCCTGAAAGGGGTCTGGGATACCAAGAATGTGTCTTTCGTCTTCCATCACAAGTCACATGAACAGATTAGGACAGTCTGAGAACTTTACAAGACAGTGTGAAGGTCTAGGGCTAGAATGTTTAAAGAAACATTTAGTCTAGATTTATGAGGACCAGATAATGAAAGGGGTCTGGGCTACCAAGAATGTGTCTTAGGACAGTCTGAGAACTATACAAGACAGTGTAAAGGTCTGGGGCTAGAATGTTTAAAGAAACATTTAGTCTAGATTTATGAGGACCAGGTCCTGAAAGGGGTCTGGGATACCAAGAATGTGTCTTTTGTCTGCCATCACAAGTCACATAAATAGATTAGGACAGTCTGAGAACTGTACAAGACAGTGTAAAGGTCTGGGGCTAGAATGTTTAAAGAAACATTTAGTCTAGATTTATGAGGACCAGATAATGAAAGGGGTCTGGGCTACCAAGAATGTGTCTTAGGACAGTCTGAGAACTGTACATGACAGTGTGAAGGTCTAGGGCTAGAATGTTTAAAGAAACATTTAGTCTAGATTTATGAGGACCAGATACTGAAAGGGGTCTGGGACACCAAGAATGTGTCTTACGTCTTCTATCACAAGTCACATGAACAGATTAGGATCAAATGTAGATTAATGTCTTGCCAAAGGACATTAGTGCCGCGGCAGGTCTCGAACCGGGGACCTTGTGATCAACAGTCCGGCTATTTAACCACTTGACCACGTACACTACGTCACCTCTAGGAACCCTACACTATAGGCTTGTGTGGAATAGATTTATAAAGAATGCCTGCTGCAAGAGACATTTGAATGTTTGCCTTCAACCATAAGTCACAAGAACAGATTATAATAGTCTTAGTTAGAGGGCTATCTGCATGACTAGAATTGTGAAGTATAGTTTGCATGGACTAGATTTTGAGAGTATTTGGTTACTTAAGGGACTTTGTAACATTGTTCAGATGAGAGATAGTGGTGCTAAGGTAGTGACTTCAATGCTAGATGTACAATTAAAGATAATCTGAAAATTTGAGTGAAAACGGATCATTATTCATGGTACAAATTGGGAAAAACTGATCTGATCGATTCCTTAATTCTCTCAACTATATTATTCTACTTCCATTCTGCTACTTGTCAAAGCCTGTTCAGCATCAAGACAAGGACAATTTAATTACATTTTAGGTGTATGTAAATCGTCACAAAGCAATAAAATGGCTCTACATTCCATTCCAGCCAGTTAAGTGTTGACAGATTTTTATAGCCTGTTTTATGTATTTTTCTCATGGAAAAACGGTTGGGAAAATTCAAAAATGGTTGGGAGAATTTACTGTTAATCACTGTTAGAGGGTGCCTCACATCGACGCCTTCAAGAAAACCATAGATATCTTTGTGGTTTGAGAATTTGTTCAGGATTTTTTGCATGTCAGAGGGTTAGTATATTAAGGAATATAGTAAGTAACATTTTATACAAAAATTAAGCAATTTTTTTCATCAACCTTCAACAATGTTACTGAGTCACTTTAACACATTCCTTTTATTTTCCATCACAAGTCATAAGTAAATATTGGAATAATCTGATTAGTGAGTAATTAATGAGAAGGAGCAACGTCCATTTCTAGTGTGGGTAGAAGGAATATTATTATGCAGATTTGGGAGTACCCAGTGCTTTGTTTGGGCTCCAAAAAGTTTGTTTTAATCTTTGGTAACATGGATGGATCAGAAAACTTTCTCTTTGTATGCTAGTTTTTAAAACGTGAGACATAAGATGCTGTTAGATATCCTGTCTGAAATTTTGCATTTATATATAATCAACTGGATGATATTTATGAAGTAAGATAGCCCCCTATTCTGCCTTCAAGTTACTAACAAACAATTTGTATCCGTGCTATATTTGAATATTTCCAAATGTTAAGTAAAACATTGTGTTAAATGCAAGCTCTGTCAAGAAACATGTCGTTCCATGCTTCAGTAACAACTGTGACTGATTTTGCATAGTTTGATTTTAATGGTAGAATAGTATCTACCTTCCAAATGGTTATAACAATAGATGTTTAGTTGAGATATTTTGTGCCTATTTTTTAACACCAGAGTATTTTATCAAAAGTTAATTGATGATTTGTGATATTTAGTATGCCAAATCATGAAAACTAAAATTTAAAATTTATGAACCAATAATATGAAATATTTGATCAATATATGATTTATTCAATGTTATGGTGTCAGTTGAAAAGTTTGTTGATTTTCATTTGTGCCAGTTGTTTATTCTCTTTTCTGTGTGTCATTTTCCATTACTGATGTACTGAATCCATTAATTGTTTTGTTAGTCGGAATTACAGAACAATGTAAAGTGCACCTAGAAATGATCACTTTTATGCAAACCATATGAGCTTAATTTGTTATGCCTCCGCAACAAAGTAGCCAGAGGCATTATGTTCTTCGGGTTGTCCGTCTGTTCGTCCCGTTTTCGTAATCATTAATGGATTTTAATCAAACTTGAATATCAACAAATTGTTCAGCTTCTGTTTGGGTTTGTAAAATCGCTCTATGGCGGAGGCATCATTTTTGACAGGGCACAGTCAAAGATCCATTGAGTTTGGATATTGTTTACTTTTATCATATTTATGTTGAAGATAAAGTTCTATACAAGTATGTCTGTATTGTACAATGTGGAAATCTTTTATGTGTATTAAAAGTATGATTATTAATCCATTTATCTTGTGTGCTTTTACTGCTTTTGTAGACATTTTGGGAATTCTGAAAAAAATAAGTGACCTGTGTTTTATTTTTGTGAGAGGTATTGTCATTTTCATAAGAAATCTAATAGAATAAAAGAATGATCACATTATTTTCAAAAAACAAACTTGAGGGTAATTTGAGTACCCTATTTTATGTCTCATAAAAATTATGTTTTGATTATGTAATACATCATTGCCTTGTTCGCACATTTCAATAGGTGACGCACAAGGCTATTGAATTTAAAGGAGTTATCCTACCATGACTAACGTCACCTTTTCATTGTCTTTTTGTAATTTTATATTAATTTTTGTTAAATAATCTAAACATTCCAACGTTTTGACAGAGGCGGCGCCCAACTTTTTCCCCCAAAAGTGTCCCTTTTCAAATAGGAAAAGTGTCCCCTTTTACTTCAGATTAATACCCACTTTTTGTAATAGTGCCTGTTCCACATTCTTATAAGCAAAGCCATTACTAATCGGATCGGGGTGCAAATTGCTGCAAAATTAAGGGCCGCGCCTCCTCTACAAGTTGCCGAAAATTTCATGAAAAGTCAACACTTTTTGAGGAAGTTATTACCTACCATGAGGAAAGGGTCGGAGGTAATTAAGCCGATAAAAAATTGTGCTATCAACAGGATTATAAGGGTAAACAGTGTTTGCGACATTTGTTTCCTTGGCACTGGCGAGGAAAATAATAATCAGATTGGGGTGCAAATAGCTGCAAAATTATGGGCTGCTCCTCTACAAGTTGCCGAAATTTTCATGAAAAGGCAACACTTTTTGGGGAAGTTATTACCTGCCATGAGGAAAGGGTCGGAGGTAAGCCGATGAAAAATAGAGTTATCATTTTTATTGAGGTAAACACTGTTTGCGACATTTCTTCCTCTGGCATTAGTAAAGCCATTACAAATCTGATTAGGGCGCAAATTGCTACAAAATTAAGGGCTGCCCCTCCTCTACAAGTTGCTGAAATTTTCATTAAAAGGCGAGACTTTTCAGGGAGTTATTACCTGCCGTGAGGAAAGGATTGGAGGTAAGCCGATGAAAAATAGGGCCGCGGCTATCAAAAATGGTTTTATTAGGGTAAACACTGTACACTATAAATCCAAGACGCAAATCGGATCACCCCACAACATTTTTTCGATAATCATTTAATGCACCTCTTGAAGCAGATTCCATTTAAGACTTATCATGTTGTCCAACGTTGCTGATCAATAAAATATATAATCTTTCAATAGCATTTTTCTAGCAATCGATCTATCTCTTTATAAATTATATCTCACATTCTCTATCCCTTTTCCTTTATATCTCACCTCGTTCTCGGCTCTTTTTCTCCCTTGCCCTCATAGCAACCCCACTGGGAAGAGAAAGTCTGTCCAAAGGAAAGTAGAGAGGAAATGGCTTAATTGAGAAGAAATTAGAGCTAAAAAAAGTGTTTGAAAACGAAAGATAGAAAGAACAATCATAACATTATGTGATTGCTCATTAATGAGCAAACTCGGACATTTTGTCCAATGAAATATCATGTGAAGGAAAGAGAGCTAGGATTGGGAAGAAAAAGACAAACAAATCACAGTTTATGTTTTTACGAATGAGGGGGTAACAAGCTTTGGATCCTGGACCGATCGAGTGACACATATAAAAGGTATTTCAACTTCCACCTGTTGATATAGTAGGAGTGGGCGTACAAATTCCCTCATTTTATCAAAACTTCTAATCTGCGCTTGCGCAGCTCGTCTCCAGTACACATTTCGCTATAGACGTCTAGTCTGTCTGACATTAATTTCCTGACAAAATAAATTGGATTTGCCTGCAAAACAGATTCACAAAAGGACATTTTGTCTTGGAAATTACTTATTTGGTTTACGAGGAATATTCAAAATGCCGTTTTTTAGCAAGAAGAAAGGAGATAAGAAAAAGAATGGCGGTTTAGCGGACCCCGTTACAAATGCACAAAGTTATAACGGAGCCGGTGATACACCAACGCATTCACCATACGCCGACGATCCATCGTCCAGAGCTCTCCCGACGCAACCAGCCGATGCTCCCGCCGGTCAGCACTCAACACCGGGGAAGCAGTCTACAATGAATAATGCTCCACCACCTCCTAAACCGCAACGGCTTGTTTTCAGTGCATTTCTAGCTCACGGTAGCCCGCCTGCCAAAGTGGAAGGATTCACAAATGTTAAAGAACTCTATGAAAAAATAGGAGAAGGATTTTCCATGCCTGCATCAGAGGTAAAATAGGTCTAATTACAAGTTCAAACCTAAAGTTGGTCATTTTCAGCTGAAGTCATTCAACTCGTTGACATTGTCAATTGAGATGTCATAACTCATACTCATGTCCTTGGCCTCCAAGTCAAACATTTAAAATCATGTTCATCATGTTCGAAGTGACAAAAGTAGAAGTGTCGTAGTCGAGTGGTTTAAGCACTTGACTTGAAATTCAAAGGTTGCGGTTCGATCCCTGACACGGCACTAATATTCCTTTGGCAAGGCATTAATGTACATCATACATGTGCCACTCCATACCCAAGAGAGAAATGGGGATCTGGCAGGATGGCGAAAGCATTTGTGTTAGTAATTGCCTATGCCCTCACGGTGACCATATGGTAGGAATACTCCCCAGGAAGTGGAGATGGTACATATTGTGCGTGAATGAATCTGATGACCGGGTAAAATGTACTCCATTTCTTCGTACAGCCAGTCTACACAACTAGAAAATTGACTGTAAAGAGGTGCTGGTGGAAAGCTATTCAGAAAAAAAGCTTCCACTTTGACTCTAGAATAAAAAAAGAAAAATATAGACCTTTATATAAATATAAATATAATCTTTAACAATTTGTGAACAACATACAACGTATTGCATCCATGGCCAAAAGTAAAATGATGTACCTGAGTTACACCTGCACATGTATGTACAACTTACAATACATGTTTATCACTTTGCATTAAATGATATACAAAGTGCATTATCTATAATTTATTCCTTTTCTCTTTGTAAACTTCTTTACTTTACAGATTCTCTTCTGTACACTCAACACATTCAAGACAGATATGGACAAATTATTGGGTGGACAGATTGGTCTCTCCGATTCAATATACGCACACATCAAAGGGCAGAAGTTTGAAATCGCTGTCAATAAAGTGGAAGCAGCTCTCGGCCTTACGATCACAGACAACGGTGCCGGTTATGCATTTGTAAAGAGGATCAAAGAGGGGTCGATTATGGAGAAGAATGGTTTCGTGGAGGTTGGTGATCACATAGTGAAAATAAACGCTACCGAAATGATCGGGTGCCGGCATTATGAAGTCGCGAGGGCCCTGAAGGATTTACCAATAGGAGAGGATTTCACAATGAAGCTCATCAGACCTCATAAAGCATTTAGTAAGTATCTCTTCTAATTTTCTGGGATGCGCAATTCAAGCTTCAACTTCATTCCATTTATGAAAAATAGTAGTGACATGTTTTGAGTTTTATACCTTGAATACCTTGAATACCAAAGCTTCTGGAAGAAAGCCGTCTCCAGCTGCCAAGCTTCCAGGTCTAACTTCAAGGGGGGGGGTGGGGGGATGTCCCAGCTTCCGGGTCTTGCACCATAGTCGTTTTACATCTATATCTTGCTTGCTGGGTCATATCAGGAATGTCATAATTGGAGTGTCTACTGGGAGAATGGTGAATTATATTCCTCCTTCTTCCAGTACATTTTAGAGGAGACCTTACATTTTATCTTACAGATTTACAAACAATTACCAATATGAAGAGAAAAAAAAGAAAGAAAAAAAATACATGAGCGCTTAATACAGATGTTTCTAAGCACACCATTGTCTGACTAAAACTTACTAACCAAAACTTATAATAAACACACAAATTATAAATCTGTTCTTTATTCAATATAATAATTAAAACAAATTTAAAAAACGAGATCAAACAAACAAGGAATAAGATGGTGTGCACCTCCTTTGACCAAAGTCAACTGCAGAATATCACATCAGTTTATGTTCTTTGGTGGACTTGTCTTTGCTGCCTTAAAAGGGCATTATGATTGTTATCAAATGTTTCTGGATATGTATATTAGCTACTACCTAACAAATTTGCATTTTTCATCAATTTACTAAATGTGATTAAACAGCACCTCAGATATCAAGGAAAACCAGAAAGAAATATGAACTGTACATGTAAGAAAAAAATAAAGAAAACTCTACTTTGCCAGCTGGGGCCAGTTTCTTGAAACCTTCATATAAAGTTTAAGTTTGTGGACATCTCACGAATGTACATTTTGTACGTACGTTAATTCTATAACACACGGGTAGTGACACGTATCACTGGGATGTCCAAGAAGTTAGAATACTCTTACGGCATTCTATAGGCAAAGAAAAACTACATGTACATGTATTGTACATGCTGCAAAATCCAACAGAATGAAAGTATACAAATGTTAGTCCATACCAATAAATAAAAAAAAATCAAACACATGTTCAGTAGTATGATGGGGGGGGGGGGGGTTGTGTGTCCGGATGCCTAACATGAATAAATCTGTCACTTTTGCTTTTTGATTTACCAAAAAAGGAAGAATCAAAAAGCACTAACCATCATAAATAGTTTAATATCTGTTACAATTAGTACCGGCACTTACAATATTGTCTAACTTAAATCTTAAAGAGATTAAAAGATTTATGAAATATTGCGTGTGAACTTCTTCAAAATACTGAATTGAATGAACTGTCCAGATATATGTACACAGCCTGTCCTGACACATAACGTCTGGGTATCCAGTCGGTGCATTCTTAATAGTTTACATGTACATGTAATTAGATCATCACCCTAATGCAGGGTGACAGTCCATTTCTGCTTGATTAATTTGGGCATGTTCGCACAGGTGGGGTAAGCTGCCGATAGGCTGATACCCCTTGCTACTCTCATCTGAATGATTAGGTTAATTATAGCCAGCATTTTATTAGGTACATCCTGTACAAGTTATTCAACAACAATTAGTTAGAAGTTCTACCTTTCCACCTTTTTATTTTGCTTTTTTTTTGGGGGGGGGGGGCCTTCAAGTGCCGAAATTGCAGAAATGATTAAGGAAATTATTTTAAAAACAAGTGTACATGTACATTCGTTTACATGTGTAAAAGATTTAACCTTTCAGTGTACAGACTACAGACACGTACATGTACACGCATGTTTGTTGTCTAAACTACAGCATGTGCATAATTTTTAAAAAAGCTCATATTTAGGGCTGTAGACTTAAAGATTTTAAACAGGAACATCCAAGCAAACCCAAAGTCCAAAAGATTGACAATGTTTATTTAGTGAAAATCCAAGGAAACTTGGATGAAGGCGATTAAGAACAACACATCGGTCTCTGGGGCTTTTATTTTCTTGGGCCGATGGTACCATGTACTGTACTCACTAGAATCCTCAGATAACTTTTCAGCAGACCCAAGAGGAGAGAGGCTGGGTGTAGAAAGATTTTAATCCACTCATATTTGAACAGATGTCAAATATGTTGTCAAATTGAATGGAAGAAAATAAATGTTCATTCGAATTGAATTGAATTAAAGCAACTGTGGAATCATGTACACTGTACATGTACATTGTTGTATGTCTAAGTCAATGGAAAACCAAGTAATTTAAGCAAGAAAAAAACACATTGTAAGAAAATGGCATATAAAATTTATTGCACACATGTCTATGGGCATGTTTTAAATGTCATTTTTGTAATGTAATAAAAACAGGCAATTTTTAACACGTTTAAAAATGCAGTGCTTTTAACGTGCCAACCCTGATTCATACATGAATATGAAACAAATAAACATGTAACACTATATCAGGCATACCGTATACATGTATATACATGTAGTATAGAAAACAAACCTGTAATACACGGTAGAGACATACATGTACATGTACAATGTACTTTACATGAGTACTCTCTGAAAAGTGGATAAATACATGTCAATTTTAATGTTGAAAGCAATAAAACATTAAATTCCACAATCCATTATACATGTACATGTACATGTACATTGTACACGGTTCAAAGACTTGTGTCAGTTGTGTGCGTACATTTGGAAAATGCAAACTTCAGGTGATCATGCAAATTATTGCAAATATTCACAGTAGGCTACACACTATTTCTTGGTGACCTACATGTACACACATGAACAATGTAAACAGAAGCTAAACGTTGGTTACAAATTCAAGTTTGTAGTGTTTTAGAATACTTCTCATTGTATCTCGACATTCGACAATCAACCAATTTAAATGACTATATTTATTTTTGATAAATTCTAATAATTTGTGATGTCAATGTCTATGCAATGTTTTCTCCTTCGTCTCTCTATTTTCTTTATCATTTTGTAATCTTGATTTTATGTTAATTGTGTTATTGCTCAGTTATTGTTATTTTGTATATTTTGTAAGGATCATCTTTTAAAAGCCATTTATGTGATTTTCATGATCCTCCCACTTTACATATCTCATTATATATGTTTATATTTTGAAGATCATATAAATATTGTAATCTGAATACCGGTATGGAAATAAATAAATGAATAATGAAAGAAGAAAAAAAAAAAGCAGCAATTAAGGTTAAATGGGTGAATATTCCTTTCTTACTGCAACCTTTTCACCAGACTCTTGTAGTTTGTGTGATTCATAAATTGTTTCAATGCATTGCAAAAATAATTTGCAAATGACTTGTTTAGGCTCTTTGGAAATGTTTCAGAATGTTCAATAAAGATGTGTTTAAGTTTTGTTGTTTGCATTTTTATCTTCTTTCCTTTTCAGATGAAATTGGACCACGTGGAAGTAAAGTATCTATGGCAACCAACAACAACATTGGTACAGGAAAAGCTACATTGAGATTACATACCAAGGGACCTGCTACAGTAGAACAATTGGTAAAAAATTTGACAGATTTTATTTCAGTTTCGTTCAATTCAATACCGGTAGTCAATGTACATGAAGCCATATGTAGCTCTTGGTGAAAAAATAGGAAGGGTTGAGGGAAAATCCCCCGCCCCCAACCTGGGCACACCCTTACATGTATATGGTTTCTTTTCCTGAAATATTGTTTGTCTTGTTCGGAGCATTTATGAAATGCACAAAATCAAAATTACATACTGTACTTGTACACCTGTACAGCCCTGATTCAATAAATGCATCAAAGGCTTTTGTTGGTTTCTTTGAATCCCGGGCTAAGATGGAATAAGCTACAAAGTTCAAAGTTTATGAAATTATCTGTACATAATTGGTTGGTAGAATATTTTGCTTGTCGAAAATACAGTAGAATTGCGGAACTCATAAAAAAAAGCATTTTCTCAAGTCTCAACCTCACAAGTCCTTTGTTCGTGTACACATGTACATGTACATGTACATGTAGAAGCAACAATGCTGATTTTGCAATCGGAATGAAGTACATGTACTTCCTGCTTATCAGTGTTTGATGCCTTTGGGGAGAATTAGATTAATTCTGTTTCCATTCACTTGTGAGAAAGAGTTCACATCTTGACGTTCTATGTATTTCTTTATAAATGTGCTTGTTTGTTGTAGGTTGCTGCTGATGAGCTGGGTTGCTTATGTAATGATTCATTTTTCCTGTATCAGTGAGACACAAACGTAATACATGTATTATATTTTCAAGTACAGGAAATGAAAATTCATTTAAGCCTGGCTTGAAATGCATGTGTAGATGAATAGTTGGACTTATGCAAAGGTATGCAGTAATCTTTAAAAAAAAATGATTTCCATGTATAGGTGTACATTGAACTACATGTAAAGGCACTAAAGTTGTACATATTTCTTTCAACTTTGGTGCAAGAATCATCTCGAAGTGTTTAATATAGAAGGCTAGATTACCAATAAAAACAATTACCATGTGACATATAGAACATCAAAACAAAGGTGACATAGGTGTTTATTTTCCATTTCATTTACAAAAATCATTATGATTGAAACCTGTTTTGTTTGTACAGCTTGAAACATTAATTAATGTATCTACATCATGTATTTAGGTGAACTACTTTCATTCTTCGCATCAAAATTAGACATACATGTACATTTTAGCGCATCTTGGAGGTAACATTTATTTGGATTACCCAAATTTACTGGTACATCTAATGTGCCATTGATGAATATTCCCTCAAAGGAATTTAGCAATTGCTGTTGTCCTGTTGAATCTACAGTTGAGCTGTATCAAGAAAAAAAATTATATACAGTACTGAAAAGAATGCAACAGGCCCACATGTAATTAAAATGTTTTAAAATTGTTGTGTACCTTGCAGCCTGAGGAATACGAGACGCTAGCGGTAGGGAAAGTTGATGACTGTCTAGAGAGTTACATGGGAATCAGAGATCTTGATTTAGGTGAGTCATTTTGTTTTGTTTATGCCTTTATTTTTAAAATATTAAAACAAGTATATATATATTTTTTAATTATTATTTTTATCATATTTGTTTAGGGGGGGGGGAGCAATGGGCGTTCTGACGCTGTTAAAATTAATGATGTATTCTTCAATTTTGATATGTTGGAGAGAAAAAAAAACATTGTCCTAATGAACTTGGCTTACATAGAACTTTACGAAAATGATTTTCTATTTTAACCTTACATGTAACTTTAATCTGACAGGTTATATATTATTATTAGGACTACCTATTCAATTGTAAAATAATATTTTAATAGTTTATAGTACTTTGAGAGATTATACATTTTGTGGGAATATTTTCATTCTCTCCAAGAGAGATAATGTGATTATTTAATATAACAAAGTTTATTCATTTGTCTTAGTCATAATTTTCATTTAATATGTTATTGTTGTACTTTAATGTTGTTCCTTATATATTCGTATGACACTTTTTATATCAAATATGTTTTATTGTTAGTACTGGTAGTTCCTTTTTGTTGTGCCCTTTCTCTCTCTGCTTTGTTTTATGTCATCTTTACCGGTAAGTTGTTTTTTCTATGTAATATTATGTACATTCAATTTGTTGTCTACCGGTATACATTGTATGATCTGTTTTACGTTTGTAATACAAACTTGCTGAAAAGCAGTCTTCTTAGGCTGATGTGAGTTTTACCGTGATTAAATCAATTCAATTCATTTGTTTTATTCCTAATTTGATCAGCCGCATCGATCGTGGACATGTTCAAGGGAAAGACTGACTTTGTGGAGTTCATGACGGCCTTCAACGAGCACTTTGATCTCTTTGGATTCCCCGAAGCCTTTGTCTTCGAAGTCTGGGGCTTCATCAAAGATGCCAAGGATAAAAGGCTCACAGATCCTGCCAGCAATCTAGTCGAATTCGACGAAGCATTCTAAAGGAGGTATAATATGCACCATCTCCACTGCACTTTTTGATAGAGGGAGGCATTTGCCGGAGGGGCGTCCAGCTTGTGCACGTCTTTGCATTCTTGTCTTGTTGATATGATAAAGGCAGCTCATGCAAAAAAATGGCTTGCTTCTGAGAGTAATTTATAAATTTGTAGGAGGAAACAAATGCATTAATGATGTTGAATTTGGGGTTGATTTATTGCCAGACCTACATGTAGTAGATGTTTTTGTCCTTGAAAATGTTAATGTTTTTATTACGATGAATAAATTGATGAGATTTGAACAAGATTTTTAAATGTGCTCATCTACATGTTGCTTGAAAGATAGTTATCATGTGCAAAGTCAATGTTGCTTCTACCAGAATGTTAATATTCAGGAAACATGGCATTTCATATTGTAGGTTGTTTTTAAGAAATGATGTGTTTTCTTGTGGTCCAGGTGACCCTTGCTACATTTGCACCAGCCGCTTTTTCCAACTTCAAATCATGTTTGCACTTTGCAGCTACTGTACTGCCTCGTACATGTGTGCCTACAATCTACAAATGGTTCATGCAACTTATACAAATTTGTGTGATCTAAGTGTTTTTGTATTTCTTCTTGTACATGTAGGTGTTTGTGAGTGATCAAGCCTTGAAACCATAAAATAAAGACATAATTTCTTTCTCCTATGTATTCAAAAGATTTGTATATATTGAACAGTTTTAACAAATTTAGTCCATTCATACATGTATCTTCATATATTAATGTTATTTACTAGCCTTGTAGAAATGATTGCTGGTCGATTCCGAAAATTTCCTTGACTATTCTGAAAGTCATAGTGAACAAACTTCATGATTAGTTCTTAAATGAAATTGAAAATAGAACTAATAAAGAATTCCTTCGTGTACGATGTATGTATGAAAATTCTTTTTATAAAAATATGATATCAATGATCGTGATGTCCCACGTTTCGGAAATCATAAACTTGGAATAGAACCAAAGGTTTCTTATCCTCATTTGATCTTCTAGACGTCTATCCATAGTCCATTTTATGTTGTGAGGTTGCATTGTGTGAGGTTGCATTGTGCTATTGTCTGTGATTAACATGAAAACCTTGTCCTACAGGTAAAGAGGAAATACTGTACACATAACACAATCAGGTGTTCAAACACTCCCTTATTTATTGTGCTACATGTAGTATCATAAGAAGAGATAACATCATGTATGAAGTCGCACATCTCAGTTTAATGGAGGCTCAAAGGTGCATTTAAACATACCCAATGTAATATACAAACCTGTAGTCAAAACAAGTGTGTTACAAATTTGGGCCAAATTCAAACGTTCTCATTTACAATGTACATTCCCATGAAAGGGATAAAGGGGAATAGGAACAAAAAGTGGAAAGTTTCTTTGACAAAAAGTATTTTCCCAGGGGTGATACAGACCCTTTTCATTTTTTGAAATATATTTTTGTTCATCATGAATCATTATGAATGGAAAAATGAAATGAATTATGGAATTTATCATTCCTGTTGCCCCGCTCTTCCAACAGTTGGTTCCTATTCCCTTCTATGTACCTACATGTATACTCTATAATTGTACAATTAAGAAAGAAACAATGTACATGTACAAATACTGACAACAGCTATAATATAATATAACTTTTAGGAATATAGTTCATAGCGATCTCCCTACATACTTCATTAAAATACACATGTACATGTACAGTACCTGTACATGTACATAACACATGTACAGGGTGTACATGTATCTAATGTAGCAGCTACCAATTAATTATTATTCATATACCGGTAGAAGATTATATCTCAATCATTCCTTTAAATGTGTTTCCAGTACTTTAATCTTTGGGCATTACCAATCATCAAGAAGATTAGATACCTGTAATTTTTTAGAATAACTTTTTTATTTTGGATGGATATTTTTAATTAGCCAGCCCAGTTACTTCAAACAATAGGCCTGCCTTCATCAGCTTGAGTTTTGCCAAATAACCCGCTATTTTCAGACTCGGGATATTATCCCGAAGCTCAAAATTGCGTCTTCACCAGACTGATACGCTCATCACAAACTAGCTCAGGTGGGCGCAAATTAGCCCGCTATTTCCGGCTATTGGAAACAAGACCAACATTTCTCTGGATATTTTCTCAACCAAATGTCCCGCTAATTGCAACTGCGTGTTGATGAGGACGCAAATTAGCTGGACAATTTGAGATCAGGATAGTTAAAATAGCAGGTTATTTGGCCAACTGAGCTGATGAGGACAGGCCTAATTCCTGCATTAAGGTGGATATAGAATGGAGTAGATTTGAAGGCTTGATAAGGTTTAGCGCTACAGACTAATCCAAAGTGGGTGTACTGCATTTGGAATTCAGACTTTAAACCGATGACTGTACTAACATCTAAACAGCATGATAGATAGTAGAGTCATAACATACTCTTTAGATGTTATAAATACAATGGAGGTTAAATATATGCATGCAGCAGAATTGATATATTCGAGAGTCCTCCATTTTCGATATCAGTAAAGTTTCTGTGGACAGGAAAAGTACCTATAAACGGCAAAAATTGTACACAGTAATAGCTATTGAGTTATAGGTTTTCTTACAGTACAATTCACAGAAATGCTACTCGCAGGGAGGTGAACAAATGATCATACACTGTAGCTGCCAACCATTCTTGTTTTGGAGGAATGGTTTCTATTTTTTGGCCTTCAAGTTATTGTTTTGAACTCTAGATTCCTCTCTTTTTCTGAAATTTTCTGTGTGCAAAGCATAAAACATCCAATTTGTTCAAAGGTTATTAAAGTAATGATGTACTTTCGGCCCTTATGGTGGAAAATAATATGTGTACACATATTTACAATGTACAATTGGTAATTACTGCATGAAACATTAAGCACCGGAACTTAGTTTTAATCAGGTCAGCAAATTGATGTAATTTTGAGAGCACGTACGTTTGGTATCCGCCCTGGATTTTATAGATGGAATCATGGCTTTCTGATATACCGTAGAATAGAGAAACATCCCTCAGGCTGTATATTTTTAATTAGACTGATGGGCATGCTTAGAAATGAGACAGTTAGGCCATTAAAAAAAATATACATGTTTAGCGTCCCCGCCCGCTTCCTTTTTGGGGTCGCCTCCTATTTTATTTATTTTTTTGAAATTTTTTTGAAATTTTTTTAAATAAAAAAAAAACATGAAAAACACTGCTCAAATCGATCTATTTCTGATTTTAAAAAATAATAAAAATGTCAGCGGCCATCTTGAAAAATAGCCCGACTGTCAGGGGAAATGTACCGAGCGGCCATTTTGAGCGGCCATTTTTGAAAGAAAACAAAGAGAAAAAAAAGGGCCTCCTCCTTCCTATTTTTCAAAAAAACAGGACGCTAAATATATATTTTTTTAATTTGGTCTTATAAAGGTCCATATATTTTGTGAGATTGTGCTTGCATAGTAGAACAGTTGCTGGCCAGAATGGACAATTGCTTGAACTTGTTGACCATGTTACATCATCGGAATGGGAGACCAAACAGTTTGATTTGCAAAACCTCAAGTAGAATTAACTTTTGGTTTATTGTCATTGTTAAAGGTAATACAAAGTTTTGGTATGGGGTCATGAATTTGGTTCAAATGAACATATTGGAAGCATATTCGATCCTACAATATGCAGTGATCGTTGTCGCGGTTGAAACCGAGTCTAAAGTTATGAAATTATAAATAATCAACTCTTTATGTTGTATAGCGCCCTCTCAAGGTCAAGATATTAATTAAACTATAAAACAATGTTTCTTGACTAACTTTGACCGATTAGCTATTCCCGTTTGGTAGGTATATATCACAACTACATATTCTGACATTTTCAGGGTCGCAGCTACGATTATATGGCCGTATGCGCTATTTGAAATTTTTCAAAATTTACCGGGAGCACCGGTAAATTTTTATTTTCAATTTTTCTCGAAAGCAAAAGTGTTTTATGGGCTAATTTTTTTAGTGCTTATTATACATCCACAGGGGCATCCAAATATATAAAAACTCTAAAGAATCACTATCCACCCAATTTTCAAAATTTCCCAAAACTTTGTATTACCTTTAAGGTTGTTATGTATTGAGCAATTGGCATTGTTGAAAGGGGCTTTAGGAAGTAATTCATCTTCCACTTCAACAGTACAGGAGGCAGGCATTTTCATACATAATTACCATGAGTGATAAAAAGCAGTCAACATGGAAGGAATGAATGGTGAACACATACTTTTCTAATGAGGTTGTAAAGAATTCAGTCTGCATTAAATTTCACTGCATGACTGAGTGGATCACCTCGGCCATGTTTACTATTTAATTGATCTTATTATCCCACCAAGGAAATATGCAAAGAATTGCCAATTTTTGTTCATGTTTACATTTATACACCCTTGTTTCTAATAGCCAAATTTCTTTTCCCCTGGAATCTAATGATTTATCAAACTATTTAGGAGAAGAAAACAAAATCATGATATACATTTTATCTGCCAATTATTCACAGAAAAAAATGATTATCAAGTATTCCTCACCATTCAGTGACAATTAATTCTTTTTTAATCTGGAGAATTGTGGTTAATATCAAAACCCTGTTCATATCCAAAAGATAGTCGCTCAACAATCAAAATTCATTTTTGAACAGTCCTCACCTAAATTGTATTCAATATATCTACATGAACTGCTCAAGCAGAGAACCCAAGCTGCTACTTATTTGTTAGTCTATAATGTGCATTTATTCCAATAGTTAATAGTGTGTGCTATAATCATTTATACCTGTATACACCAAACAAAATCATAATTTTTGTTTATAGAGATTTCAAAACTACATGTATGTCAACTAGTTTCTTTAAAAAAATTGGATTCTATTTTCATTTTATATCATTTCATTCTGAGTGCTCTTCATCCACATGTTCACACTTTGTGCATGCTGTATTGTAATGATTCAAACATTGATCTATCAAAGCAATTTATGTCAGAATCTGTGACTTTTATTGAGTGACCTTCTGAGCTGTGCAAGCAAGCACGTTCCTGTGCCTTCAAATTCAATCACCATGTTTCTTTCAAATCATTGCATTGTACCAGTGGCAATTACATCACTTTCAAAGCACAGATAGATTTTAGTTTATGAAGGCTACAGTGTAATGTATGTTATAGAAATGTACACTTATACTGTATTGTTTTATTTTGTTTTGTTTTTTTGCTTTGTTACTTGTTTAGTTAATGTGTTCAGTTAATGTAGATATATTGCCTTATTTCAATTTTTGTTGGCAGGATTTTTTTCTCATTTTCTTTGTTTTAACTTTGAAGTGCATTCATACATAATAAAGGTATACATATATTCAACAGTGTCTTATCTAGAACTAGCCTTACATGTACTGTATATAAAGTTTAAAAATTACAAAGAAGATAACATTAACAGTCCATTGAAACTTTTTTCTTCTTCAAACCTGTCCATATTAAAAATGGTGATTGATTTGCTCTTAAGTTTGGAAATGTATATATTGGATTGGACTTTTTATGAACAACGGATTGTTTGGGCCTTAAACGTGCAGGAATATGGGGTTTGGGTATTGCAATGTACTTTACTACACATGCATCTACATGTACTTTATGCATTGAAACATTTACCATGTCACTACATCCTGTTTCTGTGCACTTCGCGCTTGTATATATTCCTGTTTCTTTTCTTCTTTTGTATTTGTGCTATGATGCTTGCAGTGACTAAACTTTTTTCCATGCTTTCAGATTTGTTTCCTACATTGTAATTGAGTATATCCCCAAATTACTGTATAGAGAACAATGTGTCTTTCAAAATAGAATGCTCTGTTCTTATCATCTTTTAGAATACAATATATAGGCCCAAAATCATATGTAGTCGATATACTATTATTTTACAATACATTTTTTGTATTGATGTCATCCATAGACATCTAAACTACAAATTATGTTAAATCTCTCTATCAAATTATATGGTTGTAAATAAGACTTGATGTACACTTAAAAGAGGAAATTAAAATGATTTATTAGATATTGTATCTTCATACAGTGAATGAAAACTTTATCTTCTGTTGTGCATGTGGTGCTAAGCAGAAAAGGGAATATGTTTTTTTTTAATTAGTTAGGATTGAAATTTGAGAGGTTTGTAAGTAGAAACATGTCATCAGTATGACAGACATTTTTAATTTTGAAGACTAAACTACATGTACATGTAGTTAACATTCACACAAAAGACTAATAAAGATAACAATATATATGGTTACACCTGTAGGTTAAAAGTTGCTGTATGTACATGTATGTGTACAGTAGTAGGGAATAGAATATGTGTATCACACACATTCTTTATGACTATGCTTTGTCATTTTAATATCATATCAAAAAGTGAATACGGTAGAGGTTCATGATTTCATCTGCATAAGTTTAGAATGATTATTTTTTTTATCATCAATTGTAATAATGAACATGAAGCATATACACATGAATTTAAACACACTTCTGCTTTAATACACACTGAGTCTCTGAAGGATTTATTTTTGTTCTCCATTAACTCGGCAATTTCATCTTGACATTTACAGAGTAATAATCATTAACATGCAGATATAAAGTGCTAGCACAGCTACAATTGTGTATTGGGTTTAGCAAGGTAAAAATATCATGCATCGCAGTTGCACGTACGCTTCACAAATTGGAGTATGCCTGCCTCGTAATTATTATAGTCATGGGTATTGATGACCTTCGATTATGAACAATCAATGGTTTTTGAGACCTCGATGTCATCCTACAACTCTCTCCCTGTCATGTTAGGCCATGTAAAATTGATTACAAGTTGATCGTCCGGATTTTTTGAAAAAGAGGAGGAGGGTGTACCATGTTATTTGATATTTGATATTTCAAAATGGCCGCTCAAAATGGCCGCTCGGTACATTTTCCCCGACAGTCGAGGCTATTTTTTTTCAAGATGGCCGCCGACAATTTTTTTTTTTTTTTTAATCAGAAATAGAGCCATTTTAGCAGTGTTTTTCATGTTTTTTTTCTTTCAAAAAAAAAAAAAATCCAAAAAAAAATTCAAAAAAAAAATTCAAAAAAAATTTAAAAAATAACAAATAACAAAAAATAGGAGGCGGCCCCCAAAAAGGAAGCGGGCGGGGACGATCAACATGAAATCAATTTTTACATGGCCTTATCAATACGATAAATCTTTCATTAATAACATGTACTGTACATGTGTGAATTATTAGCTGGTGCAATGCTTCATATATTATCTACATGTACTACACTGTAACATGCATGTACTATTGCGGGGCAAATGATTTTGCATATTTCCTACTGGTACTTTTAGAATTTTGAATAATATACATGTGAAATTTAAAATAAAAAAATGCAACTGGTTGTTAAATCTACATACATTTGTTTGATATACATTTACACTTAAATTTGATATACTTAATCCATTCCCTCCAGAGTAATATTTCTGGCTTTCATATTCACGTACATGTATAAGCAGTAGAAAATCTTTCCTCTGATGCTGTGAATCCTGCCAGTTTGCGATGCAATCTTGATCAAATATTGACGCTTACCGTAATCATTCAGAATTTTCAGCATTTCTGACCTTTTCTGCAGTACTGCAGCTATGCCACCACAACACTACACTCTGTTTTCAGGAAGTAAATGTACACCGCATTTTTTCTTCTTTGTATTTCATGACAAGGACTAGTAGAAACCACATTTATTGATCCTTAAAAGGTTTTCACTTGTATGTGTTTTAGCAGCTGGGCTGTCGAATATGCATTCTACAAATTAAAATACATATATTTTATGATTTGTTGCATATTTAGAACTAAAACTACCCACACTGTACATGTACATGTATGCAGTAGAATTTAAATACACGTACACCTGTACAAGTCAAGCGTGTAATTGCTCCATAGTCATTACTCATTACCATCCAAATTTGATTTCAGTCAATGTTTTTATAATTTATATTGAGGGGGGTTTTAATGGAAATTTATACAGGTAGTAAATGATCTACATGTAAGTTTGCAATCAAAGTATTACATGTAGTACCATGTACACCTGTATCTGTATGCAAGATGTACTTAGGTGCTTATCTTGTATTTACATGTACATGTATGTATGTATGTGCATGTACCTGTACATATCTCTGTATCATATCATTTGTTGCATTATATCATAACACAATACTTTATTGAACAGATTTACTGAAATATAAACTTGACAGGATAGCAACTGTTCATAAATCTGTGAGTGGTTTCAGTTAGAATTTAGTGATAAAACGTTAATGAGGGCAATTTCACAGGTTTAAGGATATCAACTATAAGCTTTCTTTATCCCTCCCCCAATATCCTATTGAAATAACCTACAAAAACCTGTATTCAAAATAAAGAGAGATGAACTGTTTTACATCGAACAAAGAAAATGGTAAGTCATTTCACCATTGTGTTGGTAAGTGTATTCAAGCTTGATCAAGCGCCCACTTTTCTATATTGAGCTCGTCACTACCGCCTTGCTCTGCGGATCTTGGGAGTATTCATGTCAATTATTCAGAATAGAAGCTTTCTCTAATTCAATTGTACACATACATTGTAACTGTAACAAATAAGCTGTAGGAGAGATCTATCTTGTTCTTGTGTAAAAACTGTATGTGATAACAAATATTGTTATTTGATTATAAGCATACATGTACATGTTTGTACTGTAGATTTCTCTCTCAATACAAGCTCATATATTGTACAATTCATTGCCTGACATGATTTTTTTCGCCTAGCCCTTTTATTAAAAAATCACATTATTCGCTAAATTCATAAACCACTGCCTACCGTACACAGAATGGAAATAGTTACTTTTTTAAAAACAAAGTGCCCTTTGATATTTTATGTCATTACAAAGCCAGCTTCTTCACTTCATGATCAGTAGAAACTCTATTGGAATCAATTGTGTAGACCATCAGCCTTTTCACACACAGCTAAAATTCATCGTATCTAGAGATGATTAGTATAAACGTGTTCAACTCGGTAGTTTTAAACATGTTTATAGAAAATTTTCCCTGTGTGAACATCGTTTATACGATGTTGGGATAGATACAAAGTCGCGATTCATACACCCCTAAAAGCAGGTTGCAGATACGAAGTTCGTATCTAGAGAGCTTGACATTTTGTGTGTGAACGGTTTTTCGTGTTTAAACGTGTTTAAACTGGATGGAGCGAGCGCTCTGTTTGATATGACCTGACCTTCAATGCGCAATGGCACTACTGTGCATTTTAAGAGCAGTAGTTAATCACGAAACGATTAATGATCTCAACAAAATTTCTGTGTGTGAATGTGTCGTATGTACAGGTGATTAGTTTAAAG
>JAVYIG010008015.1:0-94312 GCA_035222895.1 Strongylocentrotus droebachiensis
AATTCGAAGTACCGTTCTAGACTCTTAATCCTAGTCTGAATTCAGTTTCCCCCCCCCCCCCCTCCCTCCCGCGCGAAGCGCGGAAGCTTTGAGGTTTCATTAAATTATTATAGAGAAAGAAGACGATTCGTAATACTTGTCTGAATTTCAAAAATGTTCTTTATTTGCTCCTTTTTTTTCCCACGTCCTTTTCCTTTTTCTCCTCTCTTTTTTGTTTTTTTGGCCGGAGTTCTGGGGGAACTGCCCCCACCGAGGGGTTTTAGGCATTTGATTACGGTCAGATGAACATACTTTTATACTTTATTTATTTTGTGACAATGGCAGGACAGTAATTGGCATGAGGTCCAGCGGCGGAGCCCCCAGAAGCCCAGGGGCTTTAGGCATTTAATCACGGTCAGTTGAGCATATTTTGATACCTCATTATTTTGCGACACTGGCAGTTAACTATTCTTTCTTTCTTGCTCTCTTTCTTCCTATTTCTCTTTAATATACTTTTTCAAAATAAGTTAGGGGAGGGAGAGCTCAAGGCTTCCAATCCCCGCCGTTTTGCGGGCCCTAACATGTAGGCAACTCAAAAAAGCATATTTCTTGCCTGACAGCAAATTTTTCCCCAAAACGCATGAAAAAGTATAATTTACTAAAAAGTGAGGAAAAATCTCGGAAATTATGTCATTTCAGCATTATTTGTAAATCACCGTTATGGAATTAAACATAAACCACGTTTGAATGTTATATTCCCCAAGTCCCCCTCCCCTATCAGTACACCAGTGCCCCCCCCCCCCCAATCTACACTTTGTTTGCGGGAAAAATTGCAAATGATCTCCCCTACCTTTCTTCTTTCTCTTTTTTTTTCTTTCCCTTTCTCTCCTCTTTCCCTTCCCTTCCTTCTCTCTCTCTTTTAGGTTTGATGGGGGTAGGGGAGGCAAGGGCCTTTCGGCCATCACCCCGATCCACATGTTGTTGGCGGGATTAACCCCTTCTTCTTACCCTTTTCTTTTCTTCTATTTTTTTTTTGTTCCTTTTTCGCTCTCCTCTTTCCTTTTCCCTTCCTTCTCTCTTTTTGTTTAGCGGTGGCGGGGGGGGGGGGGGAGGGAAGGCAAGGGTCATTTGCCCTCCTCCCGATCCCGTTCTTGTTGGCGGGAAAATTGCAACTGATAACCCCCTTCTTTTCTTTTCTTCTTCCTCTTTTTTCTTTCCCTTTATCTGCTCTTTTCCTTTTTTCTTTTCCTTTCCTTCCTTCTTTCTTATTTTTGTATGGGGTGGGCGGGGAGGCAACAGCGTGCGACGCAAGGCCCTATTTCGCCCCCAGTCTCCTTCTTCCCCTTTTCTTTTCTTTTTTCTTTCCCTTTCTCTCCTTTTTCCCTTTCCCTTCTTTTCCTTCTCTCTCTCTCTTTTTTTGCGGGGGGGGGAGGCAAGGCCCGCTCGACCCCCCTGGATCCGCGCCTGAGAGACAGAGAGGGGGAGGGGGGGTGGAGCTTTTATAGGATCAGCAGTGCACTGAGTGTCACAGACCCATGCAAGGAACCATCTTTGTTGAATTCACCATAATACCTTCATTGCTACTACTATTATTGTTTGGTAGTGTAATGTTAATTAGCATCAATAACGAAGTTTGTAGAAAAGTTGAACCGGGTGAAAGTTGTGTGAGTGAATGTTGATTGGGTATGTCTTGTTGCTGTCTTAATTGGATAATAACTGATTATGAAGGTGACACATTTATTTTGATCTAAGGAAGAAGGGCATGTTATGTGAAAGGATGTGACTTTCCTTAAATCTAAACTTTTGTGGATGTGATAACAACCATTATAGATGACATATATGCCGGTGAATACATTTTTCAGATGGTATAGACAATTAAAGATAATTTCAATTTGTGTTAGCAAAATGTTTTAAAAAAATACATTAAAAAGCATGTGCACCCCTACATTTTTTCAGCAAGACTTAACGAATACATAAACGTGTGTCTGATTAAGTAAAATGGCAATTAATTTGTATTTGTAATTTAACGACAGTTATGCAAGACTAGTTAACATTTAAAAACTGAATTCCATACAAAAAAAGAAATGGATATTGTTTTTTATTTCAATAAATAAATGACTGATATGCAAGACTAGCTAAACACCTATATTTGACATTATTTAAATATCTAAGTTAATTATTTCATTGTTTCTTTTTATTTACTGATTTAATTCTTATAAACGCCTGATCTGCAAGACTACGCAAAAAGTACTTTCAATTTTTATTACTTCAATTTATAAAACGACATTTCTATTCCTTAAACATTTTAAACGACAGATATGAAAGACTAGTCATCGCACCCTTTCGAGAAAAGACCCCCCTCTTTTCTCGAAAGGGTGTGCTAAGACGGTCCTCCGTTCTCAACGCACCCTTTCGAGAAAAGCGGGGGGCCTTTTATCGAATGGGTGCGTTAAACTCACCACACCGCGCCGCAACGCACCGCACCCTTTCGATGTAAGCCCGCTGGCCCTGTCTTTTCAATGATGCCTTCTTACCAGCCCAGCGAGTTACGTTACGCCGTACGCCCTCTCGGTTGATAAACTCAACCTAGGTCACTCTGGCATAGACAAGGGGTCGTCGTGTACCTGTATGTTTAGAGGGTTTATTTATTTATTAGGAGAAACACAACTGCATAAGCAAAACACTTGTGGGCTTTATTAGTTTATATGAGTTAGTTCATGAGATTATTTATATAGTGCATGACTTTTAACTACTATAATCATTGGGAGGTGACATGCTTTCGAGTAATAGCAAGTTTTAATTGCTTTTGTCACCCTGGCCAGCAGATTGTACCCTTCTCTCTCTCTCTCCTCTCCACTTCCCTAAAGTTGTGTGTAATGTATTAAGATAGGTTTTCCGATTGGTCAAATAAATAATGATAAATTGTTTCAATTATTTGTTTGTTTTTATTTTTATTTTTTAAATTAAAAGAGGCCTAAAATAGATATAGGTCCCTTCTGGTGGCCCAGAAGGGACATCGCGAATCGGAAAATCTCGAATTTTGTCGTGAATTTTTCCCGACAGAATATGTGACTTATTACATGTTTTATCGCGAATTTCGTCGCGAATGATGTTCTTGCTTTAGTGGTATTATATTTCTTTTGTCTCTATTTCTCCTCTGTTTCTCTCTCTCTCTCTCTGTCTGTCTCTCTCTCTTACTTTATACATATTGCTCCGATTGTCTCATTTTCGCTCGCGTGAACATTGCCAGCACAAACCACTGACCTCTGCCTCCTGAACGGATCATCGCCCATTCCATTCACTATACGTTACGTACTATAAAGGCTGTATTGTCTGACCGTTCATGAATATTCATGTTTTTGCTAAACTCGGCAAAATGTTTGCTTTTACTAAATGGAAAAATTACGGTGGGGGGTTGGATGAAATGGACATAATGAAATAGGCAGAAGTGATCTATGATAATTCATGCTTTTTATGTTTCGTGTGCTCGACCTATAATCTTCAAATCGCTTGGTAAACTGAGTCCAAAGTTAGACTTGTTTCACATGTGTATTATAGGCAATGACGAGCTTGCAACCTATTTTGAAAAATTACGGTGGTTGAACTTTCAAAAGTCAATGAGACATGAGGGCTCCAATGAAAGAGCTAGTGATAACGTACGTCGGGGTGGATGTGCTTTTCGTTTAAACAAAAAATGAATTTTTAACGATTTTTTAAAAAAACGTCCATAGGCTAACATGTTAGGCTGCCGACTCAGATCATGCTCTGACGATAGGGGGCGTTGTGAAATGAGACTAACCGGAGCCATATGTATCTCTCTTTCTATCCCCTCTACCTATCTCGCGCTCTCTCTCTCTCTCTCTCTCTCATCTCCTTCCCTCGTTTTCTCTCTATCCTCTTCTCTCTTCTCCTCTTCTCTCTCCTCCTCCTCTCTCTCTCTCTCTCAGTTTCTCTCCGTTTCTTTATTTCTCCCTCTCCCCCCTCTCTCTCTCTCTCTCTCTTCATCTCTGTCTCCTTCTCTCTCTTTTTTTTATGTGTCTCCTTCTCTCTCTCTCTCTCTCTCTCTCTCTCTTTTTTCTCTATCTTTCTGTTGTTTACTAATTTCTCAAATATTTTGGCCAAAAGAAGCAAAACTGAAATAGGTCTATAATTGCCTGGGAAATTTGTATCCCCCTTTTTAAAAATTGGTGTAACTTTGGCTACTCTCATTGCCTCTGGGAAAACACCGTTCAATAATGACTGATTATAAATATAAGATAATGGTTTTGCAATTACTTCAGCAGCATCCTGCAGTAATCGGGCTGGAATATCATCAAAGCCGCAAGCTTTCTTTATGAAATTTAAAGTTAGAGGTAATACAAAGTTTTTGTATGGGGTAATGAATTTGGTTTAAATGAACATATTGGAAGCATATACGATCCTACAATATTCAGTGATCGTTGTCGCGGTTGAAGTCGAGTCTTGAGTTATGAAATTGTAAATAATCAACTCTTTATGTTGTATAGCTCCCTGTCAAGGTCAAGATATTGAATAAGCCATAAAACAATGTTTCTTGACCAAAATCGACCAATTAGCTATTCCCTTTTGGAAATTATATATCACAACTACATATTCTGGGATTTGCAGGATCGCAGCTACCATTGTACGCCTGTAGGCGCTATTTGAAATTTATCAAAATTTACCAGGAGCACCGGTAAATTTTTATATTTAATTTTTCTCTAGTGCTTATAATACACTGTCGCTCATAAAGTTGGAATATTTTTGTTTTACCCCAATTTATGGAATTATTTTGACAATGATTTATTCCTAATAGATCTAGATAATAGTATACATTCTCAGATTTTATTGAATAATAATTTGCCATTGTTTGTTTTGCGTGACTGCTAAAGCATGTGTATGCTACTGTGCTTATCAACTAGAGGACCTACGCCATTAAGTCATAAATGACAATAATGAGGATTAATGCCCCACAAAAGGGCACTAATATAGCACATCGACACGGTTTTGATCCTGGGGCCTCACAGTTACGAGGCCATTGCTTTGCCACTGAACAATGACTGTACGCAGCGGGGGCTAGGGTAGGGGGCAGTTCCCACAAATAAAAAAACACAGAAAATGCAATAAATTATCAAAAATTCATTGAATTCCCCCGGTCCCCAACAGAAAAATATCTTTTGTGTGCCCACGCTTTATTAAGAAATGCAAAACTAATATTGTTAGGCCATTCGATAACATCACTCAATCTGAATTAATTCGAAATATATCTCATTACATTGTACACATTGTACAGGTTATATAGTCTTTGGAAACTTACACTATTGAACCGGGCACCAGCGACCGGGCACCAGCGCCATCCAGCCAGGCATCATGTTTAGTAATATCAGTCTGTGTACCTATAGACCGAGGTGCACTTGGTTTGTTTAAGAAAATGCAAACTATTTTGTGAGTTCTTCAATAACAATACTTACACCCACAACAAAAAGTGAGTCATTTGACACATTTAAGCATAATTTTCGTGAGTCAGGTGTAAATTGACTCATTAGTAACAACCAATGAGTCTCTATTGACTCATTTATATTTCACCAGTGTGTCAATCATGAGCTGACGCATTTGCAAAATGCTTCGACTGACTCACATGGTCGTAAAAAATGAGTCAAGATCGACATAAGAGCATTTTAGAAGAAAAAAGTGAGTCAACTTGAAAGTGAGGCTGTATGCATGCGCGCGCATGCTTTCGTGACGTCATCCAAAATGCGCATTCTCGAGCCATATTTGAATTCCCGATCAACGACGCGACGTCGCCATCTTATATCTTGGATTCAGAAGAGTTTTTACTGCAGCTAGTGAAAAATTGGTACGCATAATTATTCATATGGTTTTAAACGATGATTTTTATGACTCGATTCGTGGGCTGAATCTTCTGATTATTATACAAATGATGCATGCGTTCATTTTACGATATCCGCACTCGAGTTGATGAGGCTGTTTGTAACTGAACTATAGATTCTCACTATGAACATGACAGACAATGAAAGCGGACAAAATATACAGTTCCTCAGGAAAACAAAGGAACATCCCTTCACTGCTATTATGTAAAAATGTGTAGAACAGGTGAATATGCATGTGACACCTGTTCTACACATTTTTACATAATAGCAGTGAAGGGATGTCCCTTTGTCTACCTGAGGAACTGTATATTTTGTCCGCTTTCATTGTCTGTCATGTTCATAGTGTCTACTGTATCGCACGAAGCCGTGTCGAATGAAAACATGCATGATCTTGCATCATTGTTTTATACAACGAAACTCCTAGATCCTTGTTATTTGATGTAAAACGAATTAATTCAAGATTGTTTCGTGACAGTATGGGTGACAAATAAATCTCAAGTTAAGGCTTAATTTAGTGCGTACAAAGTAGATTTTTCAGATTCGGGTAGCGGGACCACCGATTACATCGCTAAAATGTGATATTTTAGGATATATTTTCCATTGCAAATGTGGACAGTGACTCTGGCATGGTATGGTATGTGTGTGATAGGCCTAGGGAGTAGGGGGGTCTATGTCATGATGCACCCACAACAAAAAGTGAGTCACCCTTACTCAAATTGATGAGTCACTGGTTTGTCCGTACAGCGAAACACTTGAAGGATCATGTGAGTCACTATGACTCGATACAAATGAGTCTTATTTATCTAAGACTCACTTCAAGTGAGTCTTTAAGACTCATTTGTATCGAGTCATAGTGACTCACCTGATCCTTCAAGTGTGTCGCTGTACGGACAAACCAGTGACTCATCAATTTGAGTAAGGGTGACTCACTTTTTGTTGTGGGTGTAGTCTGACTGGATTTAAGATATACCCCATTAAAGTGGAAATTCAAAGAAAATCACAAATATGTCAACTAATGTATCACTAGAAACTTGTAAGCTAACAGATGGCCATCGTACAAGTTTTAGGTCAACTACATATCGGGTGATTTATAAAAATACAAATACAACCACCTCCATAGCAGCTGGTATATACGAGAGATTCGCCAGAAAAATAACAATGTTTTAATGACGTCACAATATGGACCAATACTGCCCAAGCAGACGACATCCCATAAAGAATGAACATAATTGCAATAAGCTATTATTTGTCAAATTATAATGAGTTTAGTGCATATAAATGTGATGGCATTTCAAACCATTCAAAAGGGGATTTGAAACCGATTCTGATAACTAAAATCTTTTGTTTGTAAATACACAGGATAGGGGTTAATTAACAATCAAAGAAACCAGACCTTCAAATTGAAAAAACCCCGGAAAGATATTAAGGACGGCATTTGTTCCCTCTTGAAACTCCGAACATACCGTGGTGTATGCAGCTGAATATACAGTGCGTCCCAGAAAAAACGAAACCGAGAAGTACTGATGTTCTATAATAACTTAATCACAACTATAACTAATGAATGATACATATTTGGAAAGCTCAGAGTCTCCTCTTTCATGTGATGCTACTCAGATAATGCATATTTCACGCATGAGTGATTAAAAGCAATTTGAAGGAAGAAAACCAAAAAGACATTTGGCGGGTGGTATCTGAATTTCGAAGAAAATTTCACATTTCTAGAAAGTTGACTTTTTGCCCATTCATATGACACCTCAATCAGGAAAAATGAGAGAGGAATGACAAAGTTCTGTTTTTTTAAAGTAGTGCTTGCATTTCCATAATTTTTATTAAACGAATTCGTTTTCACTGGCTACCTGCCGTATCAATAAACGAAATTAACTCAAGACTTAACTCCGTTTCGTTGACGAGAGTCTTCATGCTCCCTGGACCCAACACCAAATTGTGTCCTGCCAATGTCACAAATAAGGTATAAAAATATGCTCATCTGACCGTTATTTATTGCCCAGAACCCCTGAGCTTCCGGGGGCTCCGCCCCCTGGACCCCACACCGATTCGCGACCTGCCAGTGTCACAAAATAATAAGTATAAAAAATGCACATCTGACGATAATTTAGTGTAAAAAACTTCATGCTCCATGGACCCAACACCAAATTGTGTCCTGCCAATGTCACAAATAAGGTATAGAAATATGCTCATCTGACCGTTATTTATTGCCCAGAACCCCTGAGCTTCCGGGGGCTCCGCCCCCTGGACCCCACACCGATTCGCGACCTGCCAGTGTCACAAAATAATAAAGTATAAAAAATGCACATCTGACGATAATATAGTGTATAAAACCCCTGAGCTTCTGGGGGCTCCGCCCCCTGGACCCAAGACCAATTTGTGTCCTGCAAGTGTCACAAATAAGGTAAAAATATGCTCATCTGACCGTTATTTATTGCCAAAAACCCCTGAGATTCCGGGGGCTCCGCCCCCTGAAACCCACGCCAATTCGTGACCTGCCAGTGTCACAAATATGGTATAAAATATGCTCATCTAACGATAATTGAATGTATAAAACCCCTGAGCTTCTTGGGGCTACGCCCCCTGGACCCAACACCAATTTGTGTCCTGCCAGTGTCACAAATAAGGTAAAAATATGCTCATCTGACCGTTTTTTTTTTGCCCAGAACCCCTGAGCTTCCGAAGGCTCCGCCCCCTGCACCCCGCACCAATTCGTGACCTGCCAGGGTCACAAAATAATAAGGTATAAAATATGCACATCTTACGATAAATTAATGTATAAAACCCCTGAGCTTCTGGGGGCTCCGCCCCCTGGACCAACACCAAATTGTGTCCTGCCAATGTCACAAATAAGGTAAAAATATGCTCATCTGACCGTTATTTATTTCCAAAAAACCCTGAGATTCCGGGGGCTCCGCCCCCTGTACCCCACACCGTTTCGTGACCTGCCAGTGTCACAAAATAATAAGGTATAAAATATTCTGACGATAATATGCCAGTGTCATAAATAAGGTATAAAAATATGCTCATCTGACCGTTATTCATTGCCCAAAACCCCTGAGCTTCCGGGGGCTCCGTCCCCTGGACCCAACACCAAATTGTGTCCTGCCAATGTCACAAATAAGGTAAAAATATGCTCATATGACCGTTATTTATTGCCCAAAAAACCTGAGGTTCCGGGGGCTCCGCCCCCTGTACACCACACCGTTTCGTGACCTGCCAGTGTCACAAAATAATAAGGTATAAATTATGCACATCTGACGATAATTTAATGTATAAAACCCCTGAGATTCTGGGGGCTACGCCCGCTGGACCCAACAGCAATGTGTGTCCTGCCAGTTATACAAATAAGGTATAAAATATGCTCATCTGACGATAATTTAATGTATAAAACCCATGAGCTCCTGGGGGCTCCGCCCCCTGGACCAAACACCAGTTTGTGTCCTGCCAGTGTCACAAATAAGGTATAAAAATATGCTCATCTGACCGTTATTTATTGCCCAAAACCCCTGAGCTTCCGGGGGCTCCGTCCCCTGGACCCAACACCAAATTGTGTCCTGCCAATGTCACAAATAAGGTAAAAATATGCTCATATGACCGTTATTTATTGCCCAAAAAACCTGAGGTTCCGGGGGCTCCGCCCCCTGTACACCACACCGTTTCGTGACCTGCCAGTGTCACAAAATAATAAGGTATAAATTATGCACATCTGACGATAATTTAATGTATAAAACCCCTGAGATTCTGGGGAATACGCCCGCTGGACCCAACAGCAATGTGTGTCCTGCCAGTTATACAAATAAGGTATAAAATATGCTCATCTGACGATAATTTAATGTATAAAACCCATGAGCTTCTGGGGGCTCCGCCCCCTGGACCAAACACCAGTTTGTGTCCTGCCAGTGTCACAAATAAGGTATAAAAATATGCTCATCTGACCGTTATTTATTGCCCGAAACCCCTGAGCTTCCGGGGGCTCCGCCCCCTGGACTCCACGCCAATTCGTGACCTGCCAGTGTCATAAAAAAGGTATAAAATTATGCTCATCCGACGATAATATGATGTATAAAACCCCTAAGCTTCTGAGGGCTCTTTTTGGGGAGATATCAAGGGGGGGCGCGATTTTTCGAGTATCAAAACAAAAAATTAGTGCTCACAATTTCTTTTTTTTTAATCCGCCCACCCTTCTCCAGAAAAGCAACCGAGGACATCCAATTTTTTTTTATTTTTGGCCTTAGCTTAACCGAACCGATCCAAATTCAAACACCTACATCAGAACGCCCTCTCAGTGGGAGACTGCTCAGAGAGCAAACCTCTCAGCGCACCCAAACAGGACGATATAGAGGTCTCCGCACACAGATCCCTGACCCCTTGAGGTAAAGTATCCCAGAACCTAGGAAAGGCATACAAGCATGAAAATTTCAGAGCATTTGATCTTGCAAGTGGATGGTTGAAGAAAAGACTATGGGAACGTCTTGAACTGGGAATGGGAAGAACATTATCTGGTACATCATGACAACTATGGATGCATTTTACAACAAATGATACTGTCAAATAAATTAGGAAATTTTACAAGGGTGGTAAAGCTAGCTTCTCCAGACATCGTTCGTATGTAAGAGTGTTAGAAATGTGGTATGGAAAACAAGAACGAGTAATAATAATAATAATATATAGCGCTTCATACGAAATACAGGGTTAATTCACGCACAAGTAGTACCATCTCCATACAACAGGGACTTTTAGATTGAGTGAACGAGAACACGACGAACGCCGACTCATCATGCGTGTCAACGTACTCAACTGCCCATGTTGACTACAATTATAAATATTTTAGATTGCACTCGACGATATACATGCATGCAGGAGGTAACACTATGAACAAGACGGACAAAGAAAAAGGACAAAATATACAATTCCTCATTCTACCCTCAACAATAGACCAAATGTAACCAAATTTAATGCATAAGCCTTTGTGAATATGCCTTATTACACATTATTTCATTCACCTGATAAGAATAATAGAATTTTACTAGTCAGAATGCAAACTGCATATATTGAGCGTTGCTAGGTAGGTCCAGCCATAATGTTTGTCCTACCTGGCAAGAGCTAATGTATGCAGTTCGGATTCTGTCTATTGAAATACTATTATTCTTATCAGGTGAATGAAATAATGTGTATTGAGGCACTTCACAAAGACTTATGCATTACATTTGGTTACATTACGAAAATGGCATATTGCTGTGGTAGAACATCCCTTCACTGCTTTTATGTAAAAATGTGAAGAACAGCCTGAATATGCATGTGTCACCTGTTCTACACATTTTTACAAAATAGCAGGGAAGGGATGTTCCTTTGTCTACCTGAGGAACTGAACATGTTATGCGCACGCGGCATATACTAGTACCGTACTAGATATAGGAAAATCAAGGTTGACGCATTCTCGATCGCCGACTGAGACGACGTGACGCATGCGCAGTGCCTTAAAATGACGTCACACGTTGCAGTCAAAGCTGTTGACGTGTAAATCTAAAAGTCCCTAATATGGTCACCGTAAGGGCATGTGGCAATTACTGACACAAAAGCTTTCGTCATTCTACTATATCCCAATGTCTCTCCTTGGTATGCAGTAGCAAATGTAGGTTATATAATGCCGTGCCAAAAGACATTTCCGTGTCAGGGATTGAATCCCGGTACTTGCGTTTCAAGTCGCGCGCTTAAACCAGTCGAATACGACTCTTCTGCTAAAAACAATACAATCTAACAATGAGTAAAGGGTATATCAATTTGAAGTCAGTGATACATCCTGTATCACTTTATTGGAGGTCCACAATAATATGTAAGTACGATTACTGGCGTACTGGTGGGGGGGGCTTGGGGGGGCGCCAGCCCCCCCAAATAAAATTAAACCATGACTTTTTTTCAATTCCATACAAGTGATTTATATATCGGGATATCACATGATTTTCAACAAAAATATGCGCGTTCTCCATTTCTGTTGCAAACTGACAAATTCCCCAAAAGCCAAGAAGAGCATATTTTTTTTATAGTCACTAATGGGCCTTAGTGGCCACTAACAGTGACACTATAGTAGATAATTCCTTTCCAGAAGCTACAGCGACAAACACTGCCGGGAGATAACATGCTACCCACTACTCGGGCTGTGCATGCACATATTTGCGAACGAACATCATGTAACACTGCCCGTGTACCAAGAATTAAGCGTCGAAAATAGTACAACGAATCGTCTTCTTTCTCTAATAATTTAACGAAACGTCGAAGCTTCCGCGCTTCGCGCGGGACGGGGGAAACTACATTCAGATTAGGATTAAAAGTCGAAAACAGTACAGCGAATCGTCTACTTTCTCTAATGATTTAATAAAACGTCAAAGCTTCCGCGCTTCGCGCGGGAAGGGGGGGGGCAACTGAATTCAGATTAGGATTTAGAGTCGAGAACGTTACAACGAATCATCTTCTTTCTCTAATAATTTAATGAATCGTTAAAAGCTTCCGCGCTTCGGGCGGGAGGGGGGAACTGAATTTAGACAAGGACACGATACAACGAATCGTCTTCTTTCTCTAATTACTAAATGAAGTGCCAAAGCTTTCGGGCTTCGCGCAAGAGGAGGGAAACTAAATTCAGACAAGGATCAAGAGTCGAGAATGGTACAACGAATCGTCTTCTTTCTCTAATGATTTAATGAAACGTCAAAGCGGGAGGGGGTAACTGAATTCAGACAAGGACACGATACAACGAATCGTCTTCTTTCTCTAATAATTTAATGAAAAGTGAAAGCTTCCGCGGTATGGGCGAAAATGAATTCAGACAAGGATTCAGAGTAATAATTACATGTAACGTCACAGCTTCCGCGCTTCGCGCGTAGGTGGAAAACTAAATTCAGACAAGAACACAATACAAAGATTCGTCTTCTTTCCCTAATAATTTAATGCAACTTGAAAGCTTCCGCGCTTCACGCGGGATGGGCGAAAATGAATTCAGACAAGGATTAAGAGTAATAATAAATGAAACGTCAAAGCTTCCGCGCTTCACGCGGAAGGGGGAAACTGAATTAACACAAGGATACGATACAACGAATCGTCTCCTTTCTCTAATTACTAAATCAAGTGTCACAGCTCCTAGCGCTTTGCGCGGGAGGCAAAAACTGAAAAATAAATTAGTTCTTGGCCCCGGGTTTATAGGGTTTAATTTGTAGACATTGGGACATTGGCATTACAATATTTGTCGGTAATTGGCGGCCAGTTTTGTGGGTAATCGGTGGTCTCTACACTACCCCCTCCCCCACTGAACAAGATCTAGCGACGCCCCTGATAACAAGACAGTTTATACACACGAGATAATTTTTGCGAGTACTACTAGTAGGAGACCGGCCTGTACATCCCGTGACCAATCTCTGGGAACAAAGGTTTGAAAGTGTTTTTGTGTTCCCTGATGAATACCGAACAATTTTGACTTGGGCTGCCCCCTTGAAAATCCCGGGCATTTTTGTGAGGGGTCAACAAAGGTCATACAGGGTAGAAATTCAAATATATTCAAATCGTGTCGATATGCATATCAAATTACTCGTCTGGTCATGAGGATTCCAAAAATGTATAGTTTGATATACCTCTGACCTTAAATGAGGGCGCTATGGTCAAAAACGTTGAAAGGTCAACACACTTTTGACCGGTGGTCAAATTCACCAACACAGTAAACCTTATCAAACTGCATATCAAATTACTCGTCTGGTCATGAGGATTCCAAAAATGTATAGTTTGTTATACCTCCGACCTTAAATGAGGGCGCTATGGTAAAAAAAGGTCAATGCACTTTAGACTGGTGGTCAAACAGTTAACATTATCCGATTCTAATGATTTTAGTGTCTAATAATATGTTTTCTGACATATCAAATTCAACTAAGCAACTTTTAAATAAAAAGTGGTTGCCATAACCTTGAAATTTCTCCTAAACCCATGGATAAGAAGTTGTTAAATGTTTGTCAATGAAACGGCAGCCATTTTGAATGTTCATGGTCAAGGTAAGCAATTTTACTTTTGAAAGTTGTATATTTGAATCTGCCATGTCAGAAAACATATTATTAGACCCTAAAATCATTAGAATCGGATAATGTTAACTGTTTGACCACCAGTCTAAAGTGCATTGACCTTTTTGACCATAGCGCCCTCATTTAAGGTCGGAGGTATAAAAAACTATACATTTTTGGAATCCTCACGATCAGACGAATAATTTGATATGCAATTTGATAAGGTTAACTGTGTTGGTGAATTTGACCACCAGTCAAAAGTGTGTTGGCCTTTCAACGTTTTTGACCATAGCGCCCTCATTTAAGGTCGGAGGTATAGCAAACTATACCTTTTTGGAATCATCATGACCACACAAGTAATTTGATATGCATATTGACACAATTTGAATATATTTGAATTTCTACCCTGTATGACTTTTGTTGACCCCTCACAAAAATGCCCGGGATTTTCAAGGGGGCAGCCCAAGTCAAAATTGTTCGGTATTCATCAGGGAACACAAAAACACTTTCAAACCTTTGTTCCCAGAGATTGGTCACGGGACCTACAGGCTGGTCTCCTACTATACTGGTGAAGTACCAGATCACCGTCTTTGTGCATTGTGCAGCAACGAAGCATATACAACGTCTCACGACGTGACAGCTCACTGTTCTCTAACTTCTAACCAATCAGAAGGCCTTGTTTTTTTCCAGGAAGTGCCGGTGTACATTAAAGGGCCAAATGTGGTTCTCAAATTGCAAAAGATTTTTACTCTTGGAGGGGGTAGGAGAAAGCAGTTTTACGTCATAATTACCCCCAGGAAGTGCCTGAAAATGCGTCTAATGTGGTTCTAAAGTTGCAAACGCTTCCTACTCTGGGAGGGGGTCAGAACCCCCTCCCAGGCCCACCCCCGCTTGGTCGCTCCGCTCCCTCGCCGCTTAAGCCTCGTTCTGTCGCTTCATCGTTTTACATGATTATATTTCACCCCATGCCATTTTTTGCCCCCCCCCCCCCAGTAAGAAATTCCTGGGTCCGCCACTGAAGCCCATACCCCTTGAGTTTCGGGGACTCCGCGCCTTGACCCCCGCCGGGGCTTTGCCCCTAGACCCCATTTTGAAAAACGTTCAGCGGGCCCTTCTTGCAAAAGTGGGGTGATGCAGATTTTTGTTATGTCAGCCCACTGATCTCTAATTGGGTAGAGATCAGTGTGTCAGCCCCCCCAAACGTTTTTGCTCATTACGCCACTGAGTACGAACCAGAATAGCATTTGGAGAAAAAGAATAATCACATGTTGTTGATATCAAAATTAATAACGATAATATTTTCCTTTTAATACAAGTCGAAAGCCAGATGTGTCTCGCATTGCAGTACTGTTTATTATTTGTAGAAGACCTGAAAATCAAAAAGGTGTGTAAGTGTGAATCTACATGGCAACTGACCCAGGCTAAAAGATAACGAGCTTGAATAAAGGTTTCTCCTAGCAGGGCCTAAAAAAAGAATTGTGACACAGTGAGATTTTTCCTTTAAAAAATATATCTCTAATGCCACGATTTTCGAAAAGATTCGAACATTTAAAGAATTTTTATTTTATTTGATTTATTAATCAATAATTTTACAAAAGAAGTGTCTCATTCCTCTACTGCCATTACTTTAATTTAAGATGCCAGTTCTGACTTGATTTGTTTTCTTTTGTCCGTCAAATAAAGATAAATCTGTTAAAATTGAAATTGTTTTCTCGTCACTTTCTTCTCACTGATTGTCACTAAAACTCCATTCACACATATATTGACGATGGTGCAAAAAATTAACTATGTAGTCATTGGAAAGGAAAATCATGTGGTATTTATTAATTTAGGGTCAACACAAGTAAAAGTACAGACAAAATATGGAAATTAGGGCGTTCCACAATTTGATGCAGTACTGAGAAAATCTGTAATTCTTTTGATTATGAGTGGGCACTCGGAAATTGGGAATGCTTTACCAATAGCAGAGCAGAGTTGATATTGTGATTCCCACAAAGATCTATGTATATTGAGACTTGTTTTAGGGTACGATAAGAGTGGCATATTTGTTTATATATTTCAACCCCAAAGAAAGGATAAATTGCCTTACTTACTTTGTTTTCTTCAACGGCCACATAAAGGTATATACATATATTTTTCACGCCCAAAGCAAAGATCAAGTACTTCACTACTTCTTTTTCTTCCAAGCCACATGAAATTTTGTTAGATGACGATAATTGGTTTGGTGATTTTTTGTTTCTAGGGCCACGTTTTTTTAATAAAGTCGTACAAACCAAGATGTTTTTAGTTTTTTTACTTCATTTGATTTATTATCAACAGTTAACAAATAAAGCATGTACCTTCTTAATTGTCATTGATTCACATTTAACAAAAAAAGATTTTACTTGATTTTCTCGTTAACCGCCTAATAAAGATAAATCTATAAAAATGGGAAGAAAAAAATCTTCATCACTTGCACCCGATTGATTGTCATTGATTTACACAGATATCGACGAATGTGCCAACAATCCCTGTATAAATGGAGGATCGTGTAACAATTTAGTTAACAGCTTCACCTGTGACTGTGTTGATGGCTATGAAGGGACTACGTGTGATACAGGTAAGCTAAAAAGTAGAAGTAAATATCTAGTCATTGGAGAGTCATCTTCTAGGTATTTATTCATTTAGAGTCGACACAAGTGAGAGTACAAACAAAAGATGAAAAGGACGTTTTTTTGTTGTTTTTTTGTAGAGTACTGAGGAAAACTTTACTTCTCTTGATTTTGATAAGACTTGTTATTGTGATTCCCATAACGATCTCTGTTTATTTATGTTTGTTTTAAGGAATGATAAGAGTGGCCTTTTTCTTCCCGATAATAGTGATTCAACTTTAAGCGCTTAGGTGTCTTGAAACTCACACCTTCTAAAAACATTTTTGCGTCCGTGATTAATATATTTTTCACGCCCAAAGCGAAGATCAAGTACTTCACTACTTCTTTTTCTTCCAAGCCACATAAAATTTTGAAAGATGACGATAATTGGTTTGGTGATTTTTTGTTTCTAGGGCCACGTTTTTTTAATAAAGTCGTACAAACCAAGATGTTTTTAGTTTTTTTACTTCATTTGATTTATTATCAACAGTTAACAAATAAAGCATGTACCTTCTTAATTGTCATTGATTCACATTTAACAAAAAAAGATTTTACTTGATTTTCTCGTTAACCGCCTAATAAAGATAAATCTATAAAAATGGGAAGAAAAAAATCTTCATCACTTGCACCCGATTGATTGTCATTGATTTACACAGATATCGACGAATGTGCCAACAATCCCTGTATAAATGGAGGATCGTGTAACAATTTAGTTAACAGCTTCACCTGTGACTGTGTTGATGGCTATGAAGGGACTACGTGTGATACAGGTAAGCTAAAAAGTAGAAGTAAATATCTAGTCATTGGAGAGTCATCTTCTAGGTATTTATTCATTTAGAGTCGACACAAGTGAGAGTACAAACAAAAGATGAAAAGGACGTTTTTTTGTTGTTTTTTTGTAGAGTACTGAGGAAAACTTTACTTCTCTTGATTTTGATAAGACTTGTTATTGTGATTCCCATAACGATCTCTGTTTATTTATGTTTGTTTTAAGGAATGATAAGAGTGGCCTTTTTCTTCCCGATAATAGTGATTCAACTTTAAGCGCTTAGGTGTCTTGAAACTCACACCTTCTAAAAACATTTTTCCGTCCGTGATTAATATATTTTTCACGCCCAAAGCGAAGATCAAGTACTTCACTACTTCTTTTTCTTCCAAGCCACATAAAATTTTGAAAGATGACGATAATTGGTTTGGTGATTTCTTGTTTCTAGGGCCACGTTTTTTTAATAAAGTCGTACAAACCAAGATGTTTTTAGTTTTTTTACTTCATTTGATTTATTATCAACAGTTAACAAATAAAGCATGTACCTTCTTAATTGTCATTGATTCACATTTAACAAAAAAAGATTTTACTTGATTTTCTCGTTAACCGCCTAATAAAGATAAATCTATCAAAATGGGAAGAAAAAAATCTTCATCACTTGCACCCGATTGATTGTCATTGATTTACACAGATATCGACGAATGTGCCAACAATCCCTGTATAAATGGAGGAACGTGTAACAATTTAGTTAACAGCTTCACCTGTGACTGTGTTGATGGCTATGAAGGGACTACGTGCGATGCAGGTAAGCTAAAAATTAGAAGCAAATATCTAGTCATTGGAGAGTCATCTTCTAGGTATTTATTCATTTAGAGTCGACACAAGTGAGAGTACAAACAAAAGATGAAAAGGACGTTTTTTTTTTTTTTTGTAGAGTACTGAGGAAAACTTTACTTCTCTTGATTTTGATAAGACTTGTTATTGTAATTCCCATAACGATCTCTGTTTATTTATATTTTTTTTAGGAATGATAAGAGTGGCCTTTTTCTTCCCGATAATAGTGATTCAACTTTTGGCGCTTAGGTGTCTTGAAACTCACACCTTCTAAAAACATTTTTGCGTTCGTGATTAATATATTTTTCACGCCCAAAGCAAAGATCAAGTACTTCACTACTTCTTTTTCTTCCAAGCCACATGAAATTTTGTTAGATGACGATAATTGGTTTGGTGATTTTCTGTTTCTAGGGCCACGTTATTTTAATAAAGTCGTACAAACCAAGATGTTTTGAGTTTTTTTTACTTCATTTGATTTATTATCAACAGTTAACAAATAAAGCATTTACCTCCTTAATTGTCATTGATTCACATTTAACAAAAAAAGATTTAACTTGATTTTCTCGTTAACCGCCTAATAAAGATAAATCTATCAAAATGGGAAGAAAAAAATCTTCGTCACTTGCACCCGATTGATTGTCATTGATTTACACAGATATCGACGAATGTGCCAACAATCCCTGTATAAATGGAGGATCGTGTAACAATTTAGTTAACAGCTTCACCTGTGACTGTGTTGATGGCTATGAAGGGACTACGTGTGATGCAGGTAAGCTAAAAAGAAGAAGCAAATATCTAGTCATTGGAGAGTCATCTTCTAGGTATTTATTCATTTAGAGTCGACACAAGTGAGAGTACAAACAAAAGATGAAAAGGACGTTTTTTTGTTGTTTTTTTGTAGAGTACTGAGGAAAACTTTACTTCTCTTGATTTTGATAAGACTTGTTATTGTGTTTCCCATAACGATCTCTGTTTATTTATATTTGTTTTAAGGAATGATAAGAGTGGCCTTTTTCTTCCCGATAATAGTGATTCAACTTTTGGCGCTTAGGATTCTTGAAACTCCCACCTTCTAAAAACATTTTTGCGTCCGTGATTAATATATTTGTCACGCCCAAAGCAAAGATCAAGTACTTCACTACTTCTTTTTCTTCCAAGCCACATGAAATTTTGTTAGATGACGATAATTGGTTTGGTGATTTTTTGTTTCTAGGGCCACGTTTTTTTAATAAAGTCGTACAAACCAAGATGTTTTGAGTTTTTTTACTTCATTTGATTTATTATCAACAGTTAACAAATAAAGCATTTACCTCCTTAATTGTCATTGATTCACATTTAACAAAAAAAGATTTTACTTGATTTTCTCGTTAACCGCCTAATAAAGATAAATCTATCAAAATGGGAAGAAAAAAATCTTCGTCACTTGCACCCGATTGATTGTCATTGATTTACACAGATATCGACGAATGTGCCAACAATCCCTGTATAAATGGAGGATCGTGTAACAATTTAGTTAACAGCTTCACCTGTGACTGTGTTGATGGCTATGAAGGGACTACATGTGATGCAGGTAAGCTAAAAAGTAGAAGCAAATATCTAGTCATTGGAGAGTCATCTTCTAGGTATGTATACATTTAGAGTCGACACAAGTGAGAGTACAAACAAAAGATGAAAAGGACGTTGTTTGTTTTTTTTTGTAGAGTACTGAGGAAAACTTTACTTCTCTTGATTTTGATAAGACTTGTTATTGTGATTCCCATAACAATCTCTGTTTATTTATATTTGTTTTAAGGAATGATAAGAGTGGCCTTTTTCTTCCCGATAATAGTGATTCAACTTTTGGCGCTTAGGTGTCTTGAAACTCACACCTTCTAAAAACATTTTTGCGTTCGTGATTAATATATTTTTTACGCCCAAAGCAAAGATCAAGTACTTCACTACTTCTTTTTCTTCCAAGCCACGTGAAATTTTGTTAGATGACGATAATTGGTTTGGTGATTTTTTGTTTCTAGGGCCACGTTTTTTTAATAAAGTCGTACAAACCAAGATGTTTTGAGTTTTTTTACTTCATTTGATTTATTATCAACAGTTAACAAATAAAGCATGTACCTTCTTAATTGTCATTGATTCACATTTAACAAAAAAAGATTTTACTTGATTTTCTCGTTAACCGCCTAATAAAGATAAATCTATAAAAATGGGAAGAAAAAAATCTTCATCACTTGCACCCGATTGATTGTCATTGATTTACACAGATATCGACGAATGTGCCAACAATCCCTGTATAAATGGAGGATCGTGTAACAATTTAGTTAACAGCTTCACCTGTGACTGTGTTGATGGCTATGAAGGGACTACGTGTGATACAGGTAAGCTAAAAAGTAGAAGTAAATATCTAGTCATTGGAGAGTCATCTTCTAGGTATTTATTCATTTAGAGTCGACACAAGTGAGAGTACAAACAAAAGATGAAAAGGACGTTTTTTTGTTGTTTTTTTGTAGAGTACTGAGGAAAACTTTACTTCTCTTGATTTTGATAAGACTTGTTATTGTGATTCCCATAACGATCTCTGTTTATTTATGTTTGTTTTAAGGAATGATAAGAGTGGCCTTTTTCTTCCCGATAATAGTGATTCAACTTTAAGCGCTTAGGTGTCTTGAAACTCACACCTTCTAAAAACATTTTTGCGTCCGTGATTAATATATTTTTCACGCCCAAAGCGAAGATCAAGTACTTCACTACTTCTTTTTCTTCCAAGCCACATAAAATTTTGAAAGATGACGATAATTGGTTTGGTGATTTTTTGTTTCTAGGGCCACGTTTTTTTAATAAAGTCGTACAAACCAAGATGTTTTTAGTTTTTTTACTTCATTTGATTTATTATCAACAGTTAACAAATAAAGCATGTACCTTCTTAATTGTCATTGATTCACATTTAACAAAAAAAGATTTTACTTGATTTTCTCGTTAACCGCCTAATAAAGATAAATCTATAAAAATGGGAAGAAAAAAATCTTCATCACTTGCACCCGATTGATTGTCATTGATTTACACAGATATCGACGAATGTGCCAACAATCCCTGTATAAATGGAGGATCGTGTAACAATTTAGTTAACAGCTTCACCTGTGACTGTGTTGATGGCTATGAAGGGACTACGTGTGATACAGGTAAGCTAAAAAGTAGAAGTAAATATCTAGTCATTGGAGAGTCATCTTCTAGGTATTTATTCATTTAGAGTCGACACAAGTGAGAGTACAAACAAAAGATGAAAAGGACGTTTTTTTGTTGTTTTTTTGTAGAGTACTGAGGAAAACTTTACTTCTCTTGATTTTGATAAGACTTGTTATTGTGATTCCCATAACGATCTCTGTTTATTTATGTTTGTTTTAAGGAATGATAAGAGTGGCCTTTTTCTTCCCGATAATAGTGATTCAACTTTAAGCGCTTAGGTGTCTTGAAACTCACACCTTCTAAAAACATTTTTCCGTCCGTGATTAATATATTTTTCACGCCCAAAGCGAAGATCAAGTACTTCACTACTTCTTTTTCTTCCAAGCCACATAAAATTTTGAAAGATGACGATAATTGGTTTGGTGATTTCTTGTTTCTAGGGCCACGTTTTTTTAATAAAGTCGTACAAACCAAGATGTTTTTAGTTTTTTTACTTCATTTGATTTATTATCAACAGTTAACAAATAAAGCATGTACCTTCTTAATTGTCATTGATTCACATTTAACAAAAAAAGATTTTACTTGATTTTCTCGTTAACCGCCTAATAAAGATAAATCTATCAAAATGGGAAGAAAAAAATCTTCATCACTTGCACCCGATTGATTGTCATTGATTTACACAGATATCGACGAATGTGCCAACAATCCCTGTATAAATGGAGGAACGTGTAACAATTTAGTTAACAGCTTCACCTGTGACTGTGTTGATGGCTATGAAGGGACTACGTGCGATGCAGGTAAGCTAAAAATTAGAAGCAAATATCTAGTCATTGGAGAGTCATCTTCTAGGTATTTATTCATTTAGAGTCGACACAAGTGAGAGTACAAACAAAAGATGAAAAGGACGTTTTTTTTTTTTTTTGTAGAGTACTGAGGAAAACTTTACTTCTCTTGATTTTGATAAGACTTGTTATTGTAATTCCCATAACGATCTCTGTTTATTTATATTTTTTTTAGGAATGATAAGAGTGGCCTTTTTCTTCCCGATAATAGTGATTCAACTTTTGGCGCTTAGGTGTCTTGAAACTCACACCTTCTAAAAACATTTTTGCGTTCGTGATTAATATATTTTTCACGCCCAAAGCAAAGATCAAGTACTTCACTACTTCTTTTTCTTCCAAGCCACATGAAATTTTGTTAGATGACGATAATTGGTTTGGTGATTTTCTGTTTCTAGGGCCACGTTATTTTAATAAAGTCGTACAAACCAAGATGTTTTGAGTTTTTTTTACTTCATTTGATTTATTATCAACAGTTAACAAATAAAGCATTTACCTCCTTAATTGTCATTGATTCACATTTAACAAAAAAAGATTTAACTTGATTTTCTCGTTAACCGCCTAATAAAGATAAATCTATCAAAATGGGAAGAAAAAAATCTTCGTCACTTGCACCCGATTGATTGTCATTGATTTACACAGATATCGACGAATGTGCCAACAATCCCTGTATAAATGGAGGATCGTGTAACAATTTAGTTAACAGCTTCACCTGTGACTGTGTTGATGGCTATGAAGGGACTACGTGTGATGCAGGTAAGCTAAAAAGAAGAAGCAAATATCTAGTCATTGGAGAGTCATCTTCTAGGTATTTATTCATTTAGAGTCGACACAAGTGAGAGTACAAACAAAAGATGAAAAGGACGTTTTTTTGTTGTTTTTTTGTAGAGTACTGAGGAAAACTTTACTTCTCTTGATTTTGATAAGACTTGTTATTGTGTTTCCCATAACGATCTCTGTTTATTTATATTTGTTTTAAGGAATGATAAGAGTGGCCTTTTTCTTCCCGATAATAGTGATTCAACTTTTGGCGCTTAGGATTCTTGAAACTCCCACCTTCTAAAAACATTTTTGCGTCCGTGATTAATATATTTGTCACGCCCAAAGCAAAGATCAAGTACTTCACTACTTCTTTTTCTTCCAAGCCACATGAAATTTTGTTAGATGACGATAATTGGTTTGGTGATTTTTTGTTTCTAGGGCCACGTTTTTTTAATAAAGTCGTACAAACCAAGATGTTTTGAGTTTTTTTACTTCATTTGATTTATTATCAACAGTTAACAAATAAAGCATTTACCTCCTTAATTGTCATTGATTCACATTTAACAAAAAAAGATTTTACTTGATTTTCTCGTTAACCGCCTAATAAAGATAAATCTATCAAAATGGGAAGAAAAAAATCTTCGTCACTTGCACCCGATTGATTGTCATTGATTTACACAGATATCGACGAATGTGCCAACAATCCCTGTATAAATGGAGGATCGTGTAACAATTTAGTTAACAGCTTCACCTGTGACTGTGTTGATGGCTATGAAGGGACTACATGTGATGCAGGTAAGCTAAAAAGTAGAAGCAAATATCTAGTCATTGGAGAGTCATCTTCTAGGTATGTATACATTTAGAGTCGACACAAGTGAGAGTACAAACAAAAGATGAAAAGGACGTTGTTTGTTTTTTTTTGTAGAGTACTGAGGAAAACTTTACTTCTCTTGATTTTGATAAGACTTGTTATTGTGATTCCCATAACAATCTCTGTTTATTTATATTTGTTTTAAGGAATGATAAGAGTGGCCTTTTTCTTCCCGATAATAGTGATTCAACTTTTGGCGCTTAGGTGTCTTGAAACTCACACCTTCTAAAAACATTTTTGCGTTCGTGATTAATATATTTTTTACGCCCAAAGCAAAGATCAAGTACTTCACTACTTCTTTTTCTTCCAAGCCACGTGAAATTTTGTTAGATGACGATAATTGGTTTGGTGATTTTTTGTTTCTAGGGCCACGTTTTTTTAATAAAGTCGTACAAACCAAGATGTTTTGAGTTTTTTTACTTCATTTGATTTATTATCAACAGTTAACAAATAAAGCATTTACCTTCTTAATTGTCATTGATTCACATTTAACAAAAAAAGATTTAACTTGATTTTCTCGTTAACCGCCTAATAAAGATAAATCTATCAAAATAGGAAGAAAAAAATCTTCGTCACTTGCACCCGATTGATTGTCATTGATTTACCCAGATATCGACGAATGTGCCAACAATCCCTGTATAAATGGAGGAACTTGTAACAATTTAGTTAACAGCTTCACCTGTGACTGTGTTGATGGCTATGAAGGGACTACATGTGATGCAGGTAAGCTAAAAAGTAGAAGCAAATATCTAGTCATTGGAGAGTCATCTTCTAGGTATTTATTCATTTAGAGTCGACACAAGTGAGAGTACAAACAAAAGATGAAAAGGACGTGTTTTTTTTTTTTTTTGTAGAGTACTGAGGAAAACTTTACTTCTCTTGATTTTGATAAGACTTGTTATTGTGATTCCCATAACGATCTCTGTTTATTTATATTTTTTTTTAAGAATGATAAGAGTTGCCTTTTTCTTCCCGATAATAGTGATTCAACTTTTGGCGCTTAGGTGTCTTGAAACTCCCACCTTCTAAAAACATTTTTGCATTCGTGATTAATATATTTTTCACGCCCAAAGCAAAGATCAAGTACTTCACTACTTCTTTTTCTTCCAAGCCACATGAAATTTTGTTAGATGACGATAATTGGTTTGGTGATTTTTTGTTTTTTAGGGCCACGTTTTTTTAATAAAGTCGTACAAACCAAGATGTTTTGAGTTTTTTTACTTCATTTGATTTATTATCAACAGTTAACAAATAAAGCATTTACCTTCTTAATTGTCATTGATTCACATTTAACAAAAAAAGATTTTACTTGATTTTCTCGTTAACCGCCTAATAAAGATAAATCTATCAAAATGGGAAGAAAAAAATCTTCGTCACTGGCACCCGATTGATTGTCATTGATTTACACAGATATCGACGAATGTGCCAACAATCCCTGTATAAATGGAGGATCTTGTAACAATTTAGTTAACAGCTTCACCTGTGACTGTGTTGATGGCTATGAAGGGACTACATGTGATGCAGGTAAGCTAAAAAGTAGAAGCAAATATCTAGTCATTGGAGAGTCATCTTCTAGGTATGTATTCATTTAGAGTCGACACAAGTGAGAGTTCAAACAAAAGATGAAAAGGACGTTTTTTTTTTTTTTTGTAGAGTACTGAGGAAAACTTTACTTCTCTTGATTTTGATAAGACTTGTTATTGTGATTCCCATAACGATCTCTGTTTATTTATATTTTTTTTTAAGAATGATAAGAGTTGCCTTTTTCTTCCCGATAATAGTGATTCAACTTTTGGCGCTTAGGTGTCTTGAAACTCCCACCTTCTAAAAACATTTTTGCATTCGTGATTAATATATTTGTCACGCCCAAAGCAAAGATCAAGTACTTCACTACTTCTTTTTCTTCCAAGCCACATGAAATTTTGTTAGATGACGATAATTGGTTTGGTGATTTTTTGTTTCTAGGGCCACGTTTTTTTAATAAAGTCGTACAAACCAAGATGTTTTGAGTTTTTTTACTTCATTTGATTTATTATCAACAGATAACAAATAAAGCATTTACCTACTTAATTGTCATTGATTCACATTTAACAAAAAAAGATTTTACTTGATTTTCTCGTTAACCGCCTAATAAAGATAAATCTATCAAAATGGGAAGAAAAAAATCTTCGTCACTTGCACCCGATTGATTGTCATTGATTTACACAGATATCGACGAATGTGCCAACAATCCCTGTATAAATGGAGGAACGTGTAACAATTTAGTTAACAGCTTCACCTGTGACTGTGTTGATGGCTATGAAGGGACTACGTGTGATGCAGGTAAGCTAAAAAGTAGAAGCAAATATCTAGTCATTGGAGAGTCATCTTCTAGGTATTTATTCATTTAGAGTCGACACAAATGAGAGTACAAACAAAAGATGAAAAGGACGTTTTTTTTTTTTTTTTGTAGAGTACTGAGGAAACCTTTACTTCTCTTGATTTTGATAAGACTTGTTATTGTGATTCCCATAACGATCTCTGTTTATTTATATTTGTTTTAAGGAATGATAAGAGTGGCATATTTGTTCATATATTTCAATAGAAAAAAATCAATAGAAAAAAATCTCCGTCACTTGCACCCGATTGATTGTCATTGATTTACACAGATATCGACGAATGTGCCAACAATCCCTGTATAAATGGAGGAACGTGTAACAATTTAGTTAACAGCTTCACATGTGACTGTGTTGGTGGCTATGAAGGGACTACGTGTGATACAGGTAAGCTAAAAAGTAGAAGCAAATATCTAGTCTTTTGATAGTCAAATCTTCGAGGTATTTATTCATTTAGAGTCGACTCAAATGAGAGAAAAAACAAACATGAAAAGGGCTTTTTTTTATTTTGGTGCACAACCGAGGAAAACTTTACTTCTCTTCATTTTGAATAGGCACTTGGGCAAAAGGCAGTGCAGACAAATTAGTAGAGGAGAGTTGTTATGGTGATTCCCACAACGATCTCTGTTTATTAATATTTGTTTTAAGGTATGATAAGAGTGGCATATTTTATCCCGATAATGGTGATTCCACTTTTTGCACATCGATGTCTTGTAACTTACACCTTGTAAACAAATTTCTGCGTTCGTTAATTTCATTTTTCACGCCCAAAGCAAAGATCAATTGCGTCATTACCTCCTTTTTCCCTTCCAAGCCACATGAAGTTTTGTCAGATGATGATAATTGGTTTGGAGATTTTTTTCTTCTAAGGCCAAGTTTTTAGAATAAATTCGTACAAACCAAGATATATTGCGTTTGTTTACTTTATTTTATACATTATCAACAGTTAAACAAATTAACGATTTACTTTTTAGATTGACATAAATTCACATTTAAAAAAAAATAAAAATACTTGATTTTTCCTGTTAACCGCCAAATAAAGATAAATCTATCAAAATGGAAAAATTCCCCTCACTTCATCCCATTTGATTTACACAGATATCGACGAATGTGCCAGCACTCCCTGTATGAATGGAGGAACGTGTAACAATTTAGTTAACAGCTTCACCTGTGACTGTGTTTCTGGATATTATGGGATAACGTGTAGTTCAGGTAAGCTTTTAAGTCAAAGCAGAATACATTAATAAACTTTTTATGTAAAGAAAAATCCACTGAAATAATGCATGTTGGTCGTCAAGAAATTAAATTGTCTGAACATTTTTGCGTCTCTTTTTTTTCCAATATATATTTCACTTCCAATGGAAAGATCAATTGCCTTACTTACCTTTGTTCTTCCAGGACCACATCAAGGTTTGCCAGACAACGATAATGGGGTTTTTTTTTTTTTTTAATCTAAGGCCAGGATTTTGGAATAAAAATTGTACAAAACAAGATGAATTAATTTTTGTTTAATTCATTTTATTCCTTACTCAATAGTTTTAGAAATGAAGAAGTTTCTTTCCCAAACGTCATCAATTTGGATAATAGAAAACAGTTTTAACTAGTTTATCCTGTTTTTCGCCAAATAAAGATAAATTTGTCAAAAAGGAAAAGGATTTGTCACTTTCATCCCGTCGATTGTCATTGAAACTCAATTTACACAGATACCGACCGTTGTTCCCCCAATCCCTGTTTGAATGGAGGAACGTGTAACAATTTAGTTGACAGCTTCACCTGTGACTGTGTTGATGGCTATGAAGGTATTACGTGTGATACAGGTAAGCTAAAAAGTAGAAGCAAATATCTAGTCATTGGAGATGCAAACCTTTGAGGTATTTATTCATTTAGAGTCGACACAAATGAGAGTACAAACAAAACATGAAAATTGTGTTTTTCATTTTGGTGCAAACCGAGGAAAATTTTACTTCTCTTCATTTTGAATAGGCACTTGAGCAAAAGGCAGTGCAGGCAAATTAGTAGAGCAGAGTTGTTATTGTGATTCCCACAACGATCTCTGTTTATTAATATTTGTTTTAAGGTATGATATGAGTGGTATATTTTATCCTGATAATGGAGATTCCATTTTTTGCCGATATAGATGTCTTGGAAATCACACCTTGTAAACACATTTCTGCGTTCGTTAATTTCATTTTTCACGCCCAAAGCAAAGATCAATTGCGTCATTACTTCCTTTTTCCCTTCCAGTTTTGTCAGATGACGATAATTGGTTTGGAGATTTTTTTTCTTTCTAAGGCCACGTTCGTTTAAATAAATTCGTACAAAGATATATTGAGTTTGTGTACTTTATTTCATTCTGTTTAACAAATTGACAATTTCCTTTCTCGATTGTCATACATTCACATTAAAAAAAAAAGTTTTTACTTGATTTTTCCTGTTAACCGCCAAATAAAGATAAATCTATCAAAATGGAAAAAATTCTCGTCACTTCATTCCATTGGTTGTCATTGATTTACACAGATATCGACGAATGTGCTAGCACTCCCTGTATGAATGGAGGATCGTGTAACAATTTAGTTGACAGCTTTACATGTGACTGTGCTTCTGGATATTATGGGATAACGTGTAGTTCAGGTAAGCTTTTAAGTCAAGCAGATTACATTCATTAAACGTTTTATGTAAAGGAAAATCCACTGAAATATTGCATGTTGGTCATCAAGAAATTAAAATGTCTGAACATATCTGCGTCCCTTTTTTTCCCAATATATATTTCACTTCCAATGAAAAGATCAATTGCCTATTACTTACCTTTGTTTCTTCCAGGACCACATCAAGATTTGCCAGACAACGATAATTGGTTTGTTTTAATCTAAGGCGAGGATTTTGGAATAAAAATTGTACAAAACAAGATGAATTAATTTTTGTTTAATTCATTTTATTCCTTACTTAATAGTTTGAGAAATGAAGAAGTTTCTTTCCCAAACGTCATCAATTTGGATAATAGAAAACAGTTTTAACTAGTTTATCCTGTTTTCCGCCAAATAAAGATAAATTTGTCAAAAAGGAAAAGGATTTTTTGTCACTTTCATCCCGTCGATTGTCATTGAAACTCAATTTACACAGATACCGACCGTTGTTCCCCCAATCCCTGTTTGAATGGAGGAACGTGTAACAATTTAGTTGACAGCTTCACCTGTGACTGTATTGATGGCTATGATGGTATTACGTGTGATACAGGTAAGCTAAACAGTAGAAGCAAATATCTAGTCATTGGAGATGCAAATCTTTGAGGTATTTATTCATTTAGAGTCAACACAAGTGAAAGTACAGACAAACTATGGAAAGGGCGCAGTACTCAGAAAGACTTTTAATTTATTTGATTTCGAGTAGGCACTTGGAAAATTGGAGTGCATGGCCAATAATAGCGCAGAGTTGATATTGTGATTACCACAAAGATCTCTGTTTCTTAAGATTTGTTTTAGGGTACGATAAGAGTGGTGTATGTTAAACTGATCATAGTGATTCAACTTTTGGGGGCATAGGCGATTTGAAAAACGTAGACTATGTATAACACATTTCCGCGTCCATTTTCTCATTTACTTCAATGCAAATAAAAGATAACTTGCTTCAATTAAGTTTTTTTCCTGGCGGTGCCTCAATAAGGTTTGTGACACAATGAGATTTTTCCTTCAAAAAATATATCTGTAATGCCACGATTTTCCGAGGATCCGAACATTAAAAGGAGATATTCAGTTCATTCACTTCATTTGATTTATTAATCAATAATTTTACAAAAGAAGTCTTTTCTCCACTGCCTTTTATTTAATTTAAGATACCAGTTCTGAATTGATTTTACCTTTATCAGTCAAATAAAGATAAATCTGTTAAAATGAAAATTGTTTTCTCGTCACTTTCTTCTTTATGATTTTCACTGAACCTCCATTTACTCAGATATTGACGAACTTTCTTGCAAAATACGAAATATCTAGTCATTGGAGAGGAAAATCTTTGTGGTATTTCTTAAAGGTACCATATCCCATTTGCAGGCCAAAAAATGAAAAGGTTTAATTCCAGCGGCATTTGCAAAGTTCTACAGAATTTGATGTTGGCTGCAAAGGTGACATAGTATCTTTAATTAAGAGTCAACACAAGTGAAAGGACAGACAAAATATGAAAATTAGGGCGTCCCACATTTTGGTGCAGTACTAAGAAAAACTTTAATTCTCTTGATTTTGAGAAGGCTCGCGGACAATTGGGAGTGCATGGCCAATGATATATCAGAGTTGATATTGCGATTTCCACAAAGATTGAGATTTGTTTTAGGGTACGATAAGATAGAGTTGCCAATCATAGCGATTCAATTTTTGGCGCTAAGGTGTCTTGAAACTCAGACCTGGTTAGAACCCTTTCTGCGTCCAATGTTTTTTGTATAAATTTCACCTCCAAAAGGAAAGATCAATTGTCTTACTTAAATTGTTTTTTTCTAGGGCCACATCCAGTGGCGTACGTAGGATCTTTTAAAGGAGGGCGTTTGAAAATTTAAAATCGCGCCGATTTTTGCGTCCTGGATATTGGAAAAATTAAATTTTGAAAGAAATTGATAAAATACAAAGGATTCGAATTCTTAAGGGACTAGTCCACTCCAAGAATAACTTACTTTCAATAGAAGCAGAAAAGAAAGACAAACCACTCAAAAAAAGTTTGAGCAAAATCTGATAACTTCTAAGAAAGTAATACATTTTTGATGACACGAAAATCTTGAAAAAATCACAAGAAAAATTGGCAACTCACTAATGAGTCTGTGACCTCGTTGCCTCACTATCCACTCATTGTTTTCTTAATAATTATTGATAATATAAATTTCTTATTTTCCCCTTAAGAATCTTATTTCTTCACACCAGCATCCAAGTTAGATTGATAGTATGTTTTTTGTGTGTGGATGCACTGAGAAAGCGTAATTTTTTTCAGTGAAATTATGAAAAATGTGAATTTCGAAAAACTATTTAATATATAAAAATCAATAATTATGAACATACAATATTAAAAAAATAGTATCAATTCTTTAAAGTTCATAAAATATTTTGTGAAATATCATGGACGCAATATGATACAAATCATATAACCCGGGCAAAGGCATGGGGAAATCAAGTTTTGGGGGATAAAAATATATAAAGCAATTGATAAATAGTGAGGTCATGTCGTCAAAAACTGATCACCAAATTGGAAATTTGTGTAGCGATTTCCATTGTCCCATGGTTTTACATACTTTTTCAAAAATTCATAACTTTCTTACTAGTTATCCGATTTTGCTCAAAACTTTTTAGATTGGTTTGTCTGATTTTTTTGCTACTATTTGTAAGTAAATAATTTTGGAGTGGACTTGCCCTTTAAGGGTGACACTGGAAAATAAATCCGGCGCTCAGTCGCTTTGCTCCAACGAAATTGCATAGAAATTAAAACTTTGGTTACCAGTCTCAGATTAAGGATATCAAATATCACTTTCATGTAGTGAAAGATGAGGAAATCTCGTTTGTATTTTTTAGTTCACAAGTAAGGTAGGGGCGCAATTTTGTTGTTTGCCCCGGGCTCCACGATCCCGAGATTCACTACTGTTTATTACAGTAGATTTGGCATTGTGTATTTTGGCTTTAATGACATATATTCTGGTGCATTAATATCTGTATCATATGAAGTGAAAACATTTCCTCATTTATTGATATTCCCGTGAAGGATAAATAAATATGTAAAGATTTGGCATTGATTTTAGGAAATTTTTCTCTCCTCTCTGTAGTTGACTGTTCTGATGCCAACCCATGTGAGAACGGAGGTACCTGTGAGAAGAATGCATGTACATGTACTGCGGGATTTGATGGAGCTTTGTGTAGTACAGGTATGGAAATCTATCATATAATGTACAGATGAAATTATAAGTATCGTGTTCACGATTAATGAGACATTTTTCTCAGAGAATTCAAAACTTGGGCCCCATTAAACGAAATCGACCCATTGATGTTGTTCTCCAATGCATTATTTCATATTCACATTCCATCGGAACAAACAAAAATTTGAGAGGAATAACGTAGATATCCTTTTTAGTTGATTCAGTAATACTTAGTGATGGGTCATTATAAACTACTTACTTCAGTATAATTATTTTTCCTTTTTTTAAACATTGTCTCAACCCATTTATGGAAAAGCTTATCGAATATCGTAAATGGGAGACAGTGGTTATACACGAAGGAATAACACTATGAAAAAAGGACTAAATTTGAATGAAGAAAAATAGATCAGAACAATCCTCATTTTAACATTTTTGTTATAACAATATTTCTAGAATACTTCTAAAATATCCACTCACCACTTTGACATCTCACTAACCCTTTGAAACTCTGCCCTATTTTCCAAAGGGTATTGGAAACGTTCAGCAGCCCCCCCCCCCCCCCCCCCCCCCCTCCCCCATCCCCTTCCCCCTCCTGAATCACCTAACGAGGTATGGAAACTTAATTATGTATTGCTAACATTTTGTGTCTTTACATCATATCAATGATACCTTATCAAACTTCCATCACTACAGCAACTACCCCGGCCACAAGAATGCAAGGGGTAAGTGAAGTGAAATCTTCTAATGCTTGATGGGGAGAGGCTTTTTCGATATTGTACACATTTTGTGTGGCTATGTATATGGTTTTACTAACAATAATGACCTAAAATATATAATTCTTTGTTAGGAAGGTCTATGAAAGAGATTTCTTAAGAAAGAACTTTTTATTCTGAACAAAAGCATTTTGTTCTTAAAAGAAACAGAAATGCGGATCCAGGGGGGGGGTGAGCGGCCTTGCTCCCCCCCCCCCCCCCCGCCCCTGGCAACAACAAAAAAGTCAGGAAAAAATAACAAAAAGTCAGGCAAAAATAATCAGGCTGGCACAATTTTCAAGTTTCCGGGGGCAAAAAAGAAAAACAATATTCAAATTTCAGCACACTAAATTTTTAATTGATTTCAAAATTGCCCCCCCTCCCCAAGAAATCCTGGATCCGCGCAGGGCTCAGAAAATATTTTATAATTCTGCTGTTTACATTTTTTACACTTAACACATTTTGTATTAATACAGTTTTGGTTCACCTTTGATGTGGAACATGGAATGGATAGTATTTGTTCATTTTTAGGGATACATGCTGACCACTTCTCCAAGTATAATACTAGAAATTTAATTCGTCATGGGGCTGAATTAGGTGGTCTGTCTTCAAGTATTATGATAGATTATAATATTTACTATATTGAGAAAGGGAGAAGTTATATAGACATGCAAACAATGATGATCATCATGATGATCATGATGATGATGATCTTGATAGTAATGGTGATGACGATGATCATGATCATGATGATCATGATGATGTTGATGATTATCATCAACAGACCACGATGACAGACTGAAAAAATGAGAGAACATTTAGATAGTATATAGTCTCAGCTACAACATACTCAAAAATCGGCAAAAATCAAGCCGAAATAACGGCGATATTGCTCGCAAAAGACAAGAATGTAGCATCCAGATTTGAGAAAAATTCATCTCCCATAAGGATTGCACGCAAAAAGTAATGGATATAGTGATAATAGTGTAATAATAAAGTAAATATGGTTGTTTATTACATTATTTGCGATTGTACGTGTTTTAATATTCAAAGGAGATGGTAGGATGAAAGGTCAAAAAGAAAAAAAAGTGAAGAAAAAAAATTGTTGGAGACGCCTGAACTCGAACCAGGGACCTCGAGGTCGGAAGTCAAGTGCGTTACCGATATACCAAAACATTTCCCATAGAGATTACACGTAAACGGAAAATGGAATTCTCAAATCCCACTTTGTAAGTGAAATATGAGCATGATCCCGGCATCTGATCGAAAAAAGGGCACACTTGTGATAGCTTATTGTCTCACCTACAACATACTCAAAGCTCAGCGTAAACAAAGATAAAACGACGGAGATATTGCTCGCGAAAGACGAGAATGGAGAATCCAGTATTGAGAAAAAGTCATGTCCCTTAGAGAATACACGCAAAATGTGAAAAATTGACATGCCTCCTTTAATCGCAAAAATACGCCATGATACCTTTGTCAAAATAAAATATCGTGGTAACTGCTAGTCCAGCCTCTGTACCGTTTTCGTTTAGCGCACCCAATCAGCTGATAAAATAACACACCCTCAACGTTGAAAGTAGACCTAGCCATAGTGTGGACGGAAATTTGGGGATTGCGCGATCAGTGGGGAGACCGCGATGTGTGTGGGGGATAAAAAGAACGAACGGACTGAATCTGGACTAGGTAACTGCATTTGTAGAGAATATTTTCAGGTTGAACATATCAAAATTTGAAGAAAATTGATCAATATTTACAGAGATACAATCAATTTTCCAAAAATCTGCTGACGTCATAATATGCAAATTGAAATTATGAGTTCGGAGGCCATCATGATGACGTCACGAGTTAATTGAGGGTCAAATGACACATGAAATCATATCTCCAACTCATGCTTTTTCCAACCATGATATAAAAGTTGGGGTTAATTGACTATCTGAAGAGGTATTTCGATTTTTAAAATGGGATGATTTGATCAAATTTGCATTATATTGCCCATAGCAGCACGCGCAGATTTTGAACTTTGACGCGCGCTCACGGCCTTATCAAAGGTCAAGAGTGACTGAAATTAATGTAAATTGTCATTTACGGTAAGAGGAATCTAAATCATGTAAAAAAATTGAATTTGACCATTTCCGCGCGTTGTGAGCACGCGCAACGCGCGGACGGATAATTTTGAAATGCTTAAAATGACCTGATTCGTACTCTCGTTTAATAGTTAAGTGATTTTGAGCATTTTAAAATTTTAACGCACGCGTACGCGCGCCTCGTGACCTTTATGTGACCTTTGATGACATGAACTGTTGACCCTTGACCTAAAGTATATGTGATATGAATATGAATGACCTTTGCTGATGCATCATCAAGATATGATGGATAATGTGATTTCACAAAATGGCGCCTGGATGACGTCACGATAACCTGACGACCTTGAAAATGTTCCTGTCACGTCTCATGACAATGAACTATGAAAGAAAGAAAATTTGAACAAAAACAATAGGTGATCTGTCAAAAACGACAAACCACCTAATAATTAGATAATACAGTCTTTCAATATCTTTGAAATTAATACCATGTACATTTAAATTTTCCTTGCAGACTCTTCAATGTTATTCCTGTTTGACTAACTCCATATCGGATGTTTGCTCTACTGCTGATGACCTTGCAAGCGCTGATGGAGTACTAACTCCTACATGCTATGAAGGACAGCGTTGTTGGGTATTTAAATACTTTGACATTTACATTTCTTTACAGGGTTGATCCTGCATGTATATATAGTTTGGGTTGATAAGTGAAAATACAATGAGGAAATATCTCTAAATTGATGTTGTGAAACAGAAGATATGAATTTATACAAAATAAACATTAATCTTAAATTGTCACCTCATCTTTAATATTTGTTTGTTTTTTCTGTCTTCATATTGAGGTAATAGATAGTTTGTCTGTTTGTTTGTTTGTTTTTTGTGTTTTTTTCTCTTTTGCTTGATTTTTTTTTTTTTAATCAAAGAAAATAAAAAGAAGTTGATTACAAAGCAAGAGACCAGAAATAGTGGAACGTCTATCAACAACAAAAAGACAACACTATAAGAGCCGATTTGTATTTTGAAGAAATCAAATGATGAAATTCTACAATATCGTTAAAAAAAAAGAATAATGCCACAAATACAACTAAGCATGAAAGATTAAGTTACATAGCCATAATAAACTTTCTTCATTTCTTGCAGACTGATCATTATGAGAACTCATCGCACACGGTTGTGTCGCGTGGATGCACAGATGAGCCATGCATTGACTTGCATGAAGGTGGTGGACCTTCCTGCACTATGGCTAATGGTGCTACCCATTGCACATCCTGTTGTACTGAATCAAAATGCAACGACAACAAATCCAGCTCTGAGGGTCTCACTTCTAGCTGTGTGACATGCATGCTGGCATCTCTTTTCTCACTGGTCATCATGCTCATCACTTATAGAACCTAAATGAACTCAAATGTCAAAAGCTGTTCTCATATTACCATTTATTATAACAGGCAAAAGTATGCCAACTCCATTCACAATCATAATGTGAATTCTTTGTATATTAACTTTTGTAATTGATGAAAGACTTTTGGTGGAATTAGGATATTTTGATTAATCATACAGACAATAAGATTTTTAATGTGAAATTGAAATATAAATGTTTTAATTCAAATATGGCAAGCACTTATGTACTCAATGAATTATATTTCTAATAATTATATAAATAACTATACTACTACTACTACTACTAATAATAATAATAGTAATAATAAACATAATAATAACGATACTAACAACAATATTAATCATAATAAACGTGTCGTTTATCCAGGAAAGTCTTGTCAGATAAACGCACGATAATGCAAAATCATATTTATTATTTATTATTGGCCACTATAAGCATGTTAATAAATCAGAAAAATTAGCAATATTGCGATATACAAAATCAAATGATAACACTTTATAAAGGAAACAACTATTCCTTACAAATAAACCATTAGTGTTTGCAAAAGTAAGTAACAAACTTTTGTTTTGTAAATAGGTATTGATTGAATAAAGCATTGAATTGAAAATAAATGAAATCAATTTTAGATTTTGTAAGATTTTTTCTATTGTACATATTTATCGTAAGAAAAGTTTAGAAAAGCTTTAATGTACTATTCACATTAACCCTTTCTGTACTGGGGGAGGGGGCCTGGGAGCCCCCCCCCCCCCTCGACATTTTCGGAGATTGCGCCGCAACCGCTTGAAATTATGAATTGTCGTTTCATGACTTTTTTCCCTCAAGTCTTACGCACATTTCGATACCAATTTCATCGAAATCAGATATACCTGTAAGGTGTTACATAACAATTAGTATGCGCATGTCATCAAAATGTGCTATAATTGTATATATTCATGTACAAGCACATATGTGAAGATATGAATTGATATCAAATTGCTTTTATATGTTTCTCAAAGTAACTTGATGTATTCCTGAACAAAAGAATACATTAGAAATAAAACGATAGATATAATAAGAAATTAAAAACAATAAAATACATAAGAAAATAAATAGTTGAAAATCGCATCAAATTTGCATAAATCATCATTTATTAATTACATCAAATAACTATTTTGTGTTCGAAAAGAAGTTTTTTGTATGAATAATGAGTTTCAACATTCAAAAAGTGGAGTCTGACAATTTTTGTAATGATTCTAGTTCCCTGTATATTTCCAGATTTGATATTCATGCATGCGTAATTTGCGTATTCATAATTTATGCAAATCAACCTATGCATTTTCAAATATCCTAAAAATAATGAAACCTCATGAATTTGAGATGAAGGAAACATTTATTCAATACATTTTCAAGATTCTCAACAAATCTACAGACAAATATGTAGAGTCTTCTGTAAAGTGCATAAAATTAGCATTTTGCATAATTAATAAGACTATTACGACAAAAATTTGCATATTAGGAAAAAACTAATTATACCATCTTGTTCCTTACGTAAATATCTACAAACACGCAAATGTTGGCGTTCATCGGGCATTCGACGGGCGAGATCATAGGGGGGGGCCTCCCAGGCCCCCCCCCCCCCCCCACCCAGTCAGAGAGTGCTCAAAATAGCCCAGTACAGTAAGTAAGAGAACAAGTCTTAAAATCCATCCTGAATTTTCTGCATGGACATATTCTTAAAAGTACATTAAAATGCAGAATAAAGACGTTAAAAAAAAGATTTATAGCTAGTACCTTGAAGTTTTCAACTTTTTTGTAGATTTTGTGCCCTTACCAAATGTAATATAAATAATGAGTGGAAAGTATTTGATTAAATTAAATTTTGGATTATAGGGAAAAACAATGCGACATTGTTTTTATGTGAGTTTCAACAAATCTGATAGAACACTGTTTGATATTCTAATTACATTAACATTTGAATGACACAAATGACCTGGGTATCAGGCTTCTATAGCTTGCTTCCATGATGTGTTTTCTCTAATAAAAATGTAGTGTATGTATCAATAAGTTGATAGTTGCTAGTACGTTGATGTAGACCTGAAACTAGGTATGAAAACTACTCACAAGCAGACACAGGGATATTGTAAAAATATTCACTTTTCACTTTATCAACCAATACACAGGTATAACACTTATGCATGAATTGTATTCAATGCCTGAAGAAACTATTTAAAAGGTGGGAATGGAAATGTATTTTGTAGTCTTGGAATAGGGAGGAAGCTCCATACATGATATTTAAATGAGGAACCTGATAAGATGTACACAAATATTGTGAATGTCTACTCATATTGCCCTACATGAACTTATCAGGGTTTTTCTGTTGTTTTTTTTTGGATGGGGGGGCCCGAGGTGAGATGTTGCAAACATTATGTGCTGGCCGTGTTCAGGGCTATGGTACTCAAAACTGTGCTAAGCACTTTACATCTGTAATCGTTATTGATACATAAAGGAAGACATTGACAAAAAGAAACAAACAGATTTTCCATTTTGTTTTCTCCATTCAATACGAGTAAGAATAATTGTACTCTTTAACTACCGGTATTACAGCACTGTACCAAAAAAAAAAGCAATTATTTTTCCAAGCCTGCGAGGTTAGCAGAATACCAACTGGTCGTGAATTGAGTTCATTGGTTCCTCTAGGAAGAGAAATATTAATTTTGCCTACAAACTATTTTATTTGGATACACAAGAAAATATGCTTTTAAAGGTACTGTATTGCAATGAAATGTTCAGTGTTATAAAAAAAAGACTCACATAACTTCAGTGTAAAGATTGTTATGTATTTTCCTAATATTTTCTATGGTATGTTCTATCACCTTGATTGTTTTTCTCTAAACTTTGACTTTGTTGTTCTCTGTTAAAAAGCTGCTTATCTGTACAAAAAAAGAATGATGTTGTTGAAGTTGTTGATGCAGAGCTATATTCTTGATAATTTTATAAAAAATGTAACTAAGTGAATTTCATTTTCGGGTTGTACATGTATTTAAAAATATGTCTTATTCTTTGCAATGGATGTACATAATCTCAAATATACATGTACAATCAATTGTTATGGTAATAATGTGTTGTCAATTCATTTTCCTTTTAATGTTTTAAATAAAGTTTGGATTGAGGTGTCATAAATCATAGTTAATGTGGACTTATTTCTTTAGAATAGTGAAACCAAGTTTTCTAAATATATCAAGTAATGTGGAAAAGTATGTGATCCTAGAGTGTAAACTGTAATTGGTCTTAGGAGCAAAAGACCATGAGGCAAACAATGTCGGTCTCAAAGGCCTTATCACAACTTTTTTTTTGAGGGTTCACTAGACAGACAATGCCAATATCGTGGGCCTTCTGACTACTTTTTGAGGGTTCACTGAACCAAGAGACCACTAGACACACATTATCAATCTTGTTGGCCTTCTGACATCTTTTTGGGGGTCCAATAAACCAAGGGACCACGAGCCAGACATTGCCAATCTCTTGGGCCTTCTGACAACTTTTTGAGGGTTCACTAAACCAAGAGACCACTAGACAGACAAAGCCAATCTCGTAGGCCTTCTGACTACTTTTTGACGGTTCACTAAACCAAGAGACCACTAGACACACATTGCCAGTCTTGTGGGACTTCTGACAACTTTTTGACGGTTCACTAAACCAAGAGACCACTAGACAGACAAAGCCAATTTTGTGGGCCTTCTGACAACTTTTTGACGGTTCATTAAACCAAGTGACCACTAGACAGACATTGCCAATTTTGTTGGCCTTCTGACAACTTTTTGAGGGTCCACTCAACCAAGAAACCACTAGACAGACATTGTCGGTCTTGTGGGCCTTCTGACTACTTTTTGAGGGTTCACTAAACCAAGAGACCACTAGACAGACATTGCCAATCTTGTGGGCCTTCTGACTACTTTTTGAGGGTTCACTAAACCAAGAGACCACTAGACAGACATTGCTAATCTTGTGGGCCTTCTGACTACTTTTTGAGGGTTCACTAAACCAAGAGACCACTAGACAGACATTGCCAGTCTTGTGGGCCTTCTGACTACTTTTTGAGGGTTCACTAAACCAAGAGACCACTAGACAGACAAAGCCAATCTCGTGGGCGTTCTGACAACTTTTTGACGGTTCACTAAACCAAGAGACCACTAGACAGACATTGCCAGTCTTGTGGGCCTTCTGACAACTTTTTGAGGGTTCACTAAACCAAGAGATCACTAGACAGACATTGTCAGTCTCGTGGGCCTTCTGACAACTTTTTGAGACTGACTACCATATGAATGACATGCTTCTTTCTATTTTCATTTTGTATTCATTTATTATTATTAATTTGTTGTTGTGGTCTCATGTGCTGTCTGTTACTGGGATGACCCCAATATGGCCCAAGAGACCGAGAGGCCATGAAGCTGACAGCCCATGAGACCGAGATATTGTCAAGTTGATATTGATGCCCACGGAAATTTTGTTCGACCAAATTAATGATTCCTTAATCATAAATAACTTATTGCTGTGGTAATTTATCAAGTTGTGTACAAAACATTACATTTCAGTCAAGCTCAAATCGCATTAGGTTGAGTGTCTATTAAAAGTTCAATTAAAAATGCAATTTTTTTTTTTTGCTCAGTCCCAGCATTTCCTAGTTCAATTACATTAACTATAATTGAAGCAGAGGCATCATTCCAGTGCAGAGATTTTAAACTCGAAAGTGAAAAATTGCAGGATTCTATTTAGGCCCTGAAGAGTATATATACTGCTGAGTTTCACTCTTTCAACATGGAAACTCTTGTATTGTTTTGTATATTCAACAATTACAATTTTAATAAATCATAGTCAAAATTATTATGAATTTATTAAAAATTGTTTTGACTATATCTTTCAAGGCACCAATTTTTCTTCAAATTTCAGACATACAATTGAAAAGAAATTCTAATCTACATTTTACACAGTTATTGGTAAAGGACTTAACAACATAATGGGAAATTGGTCTTCAGTGTATCGATAACAAGCGAGGCAAAAAGCATTAGAAACAAGTAAAATATTTTTTTCAATTTTTATTATTAAGTTATATGTACACTAAAATTGGCAAATTTAACACTGCATTATCTGTCAGCATTCGCTAATGGATGTGAAAACAAGAGGCAATGAAAGAAAGTCAATTCATTCAATGATAACTTATAATTTTGTTTACCTTTCCACAAAAATTACAAATATGTTAAACTTATTTCATACACAATACGTAAAATTACTTTTCATATTAAATACTATTTTTGAGTCTTAGGGGGGAAATAACAAAACAAACATCAAAATGATCATCATGAGAGGTTGACAGCAGTGATTTTTGGTTCAACATGAAGGATATATATCATGATCTACTACATTTTCTACTAAAAATTTAAAAAATCTTTAAAAATATTATTAAAATACTAAATCATCCTGGTTTAAAATAATGGTGAATAAGTCATGCATCCAATCCCCATTGTTTTACACACACATGTACATGTATAATTATGACAATAATTGTGGTATTGGAAATTTTCATAGCAAACAAATCCACCATGCTAGGTGCTCAAGGCACTCCAATATAACCTGGCTCTGCTTACTAGGCTACCATTTACAGCATTCAAGGAATTCCTTCCTACCAGTACCCATTTAACACCTGGGAGGATTGTGGCAAATGTAGATTAACGTCTTGCCAAAGTTCATACGTGTCGCAGCAGGACTCAAAACATGAATCAAATAATCCACAGTCCAACAGCGTATTTACTAGACAACGATAAGGAGGAGACGGAGGACCAATATCCCAATTCATACCTTGCTGCTGTGAAGGTTAGCCTTTATCTTGAGCCAATCTCCCAACTCCATTAAAAGGATATACCGGTTCCCAATGGGCTTCCTCTTACTTCTAATTCCAGAGAGCTGAAATGCAGCTGACTGTATAAAGATTGTCAACAGCTAGGTCCAATGGATGGAATACCAATTGTATTATGGAATAGTAAACATAAATTGATACAAAGATATCATTATTTTTATAGGAGATTTGCAGATTCAAGCCCCAATTGGTTTCAATTGGACCAATTGGCCTTAATTTGGACTTCAATTGGTCCCATTGAAACCAATTGGCCAATTGAAACCAACAAATCTAGGCATCTCATGAATATTCATTATCACTTTACACGTGTCACAGAAAAATAAATTTATCATGATTTGTTAAGCAAATTATGACAATGCACATCAATTTTGTGATTTCTTTATTCCTTCAGCAATTATTAACCAATAGATTATTTTGTCTGATCATGTTACAATTACATTCACGTTTTAGCAATAGATATATTGATTTATATATTGATTATATGATTACTAACCAAAAAACAATATACATATTTAGTATATATATTTGTATGAGCCAATGTCACTAAATGAAACTCTTGAATTCACTGCAAATGATCTTTGTGATGAAGTTAATGCAAATGAGATTGGAATATACCTAATTGGTGGACAGTTGCCAATGTGGATTATGAAGTATCAATAATTTATCACTGGTTCTTCTAACTGGATCGATTTACCAATTGAATCCCCATTGAATGCCCCCATTGAATCCCAATTCAATACCAATTGGCAATTTGGAGTAAATGGAAAGTGAAACAATGGGTACCCATTGAAACCAATTGGCAATTGGTCCCCATTGGAACCAATTGGCAATTGGTCCCCAATTTGGAGTAAATGGAAAGTGAAACAATGGGTACCCATTGAAACCAATTGGCAATTGGTCCCCATTGGAACCAATGGGTACCCATTGTTTCACTTTCCATTTACTCCAAATTGGATTCAATGGGGACATTCAATGGGGATTCAATTGGATTTTCGTCTTGGGAGCCTTGATATAATCATCGGATATACTAAATTCGCAGATGTGGTGGGTAACATACATGTATGGGACAAGAAAGTTTGGACTTGCTTAAATATTTGAAGACTTCTTAACTAATCTCAAAGCTACCTGTGATCAAGCTGTTGTTCGGCACTGCATAGGTAAACAACCTTGAAGGCTTGGTATCTATGATTAAGAGACGATTCTGCATGAAGTTTGTATCTGCTGCCTAAAGCACCATCTGGATGACTGTCTATGTAGAAGACACGACGTATACGAGAATGTACAAGGGCCATAGCACACCTGGAGATAAAGAATCAGCACAGATAGACAGATGAAGAGATAGAGATGGAGGGCAAAATCAAGGAAATAAAAGGAAGGGAAAAAAAGAGTTGTATGTAATCACTTACATGTAGGAAGGTTCAATGTTGTACCACACTTGCTCCAGCCCCACACTAACTGAATGTGTAGCTTTGTAATCCTTGACCCAACAACCAATACAGATCCTAACCTTAAACATAACCTAGAACATAATGGGAACCATAAACCTCACTAAGTACATTTTGTACCTTTGATGAAATAAAGCCCGGATCTAACGTCAAATTACCTGTAGGAAATACATATAATTTATCAATGCACATGAGTGTAGTGTGTTTCTACAAATAATGTTTATTTCCAACAATTCAATCCAAAAGCTATTTGATATGAATGTCAAGTACGTTACTGTATCTCAAAATACACAAGCTACACCACAAGAACCTGTTTGTGCCATAAACACTCATAAATGTGCATGTAGACTCCCATTCACTAAGTGATAAAAGATTTATTGGGGCAACTAGCGATATTTACAGACAGAACTTTTATCATACAAAAAACCAAGCAGATTTGTTATAAAATAATTTGTTCAGAAGTTGACTGAACCTGTATTCTATGATGAACAACTCAAATCATGTGAATCCTATATTAAAACGAACGGTAACAGGATTACCCCATGAAAATGAAATGTTTCTGCTTTATTTTTGACATCTTACATTATTAACTGTCATTAGAACCTTTGTAATAAATTAATTTGTGCAAACAGAAAGGAAAAAAAATCAATTGGCGAGAATTAGAAATTAATCGCAAAATAATTTTAGAAATTATGAATGTTTGAAATATACCATGTATATTTATACAAATCTCAAATCAGCAATGTGGTTAGGGGATTGTAACGTAGTCACGGTCAACTCTCCTATTTGTCATAAAATGTTTGTACTAAAAATTCTGATTTCTCTTAAGTGCATTGTCCTTTGGGAAATACTCAAATATATAACATTTATAGTTATAATAAATTGATATTTCAGTCATTTTGTGTGTTGGAACAAATGGGAGAGTTGCCCAGCACTACATCACAGTGACATTAGATTTGGCCAATTTGAAATTCCCATATATTTTAAACGTTTCATAACTTTCTTAAAGGTTGGATTGATTACCTTCAACCTTTCAATCTACATCTCTGATTTTTCTGCTTTCTTTAAGAACAATTTGCTATCACGGTTGGGTTTCCCTTTAAATACACAATGAAGAGACTTTGACTTACATTACACATCTTAAAGGTTGGATTGATTACCTTCAACCTTTCAATCTACATCTCTGATTTTTCTGCTTTCTTTAAGAACAATTTGCTATCACGGTTGGGTTTCCCTTTAAATACACAATGAAGAGACTTTGACTTACATTACACATGGTTCTTGTGTGATATAGAGGTCGAATCCTGTGCACAGATATCGGGTTTCATCAGTACTGCATTCACCATTTACAGACTCATAGCAGCTCTCTTTTTAGTATCAGTGATCAGAAAATTGAAAACTAGCATGAGTACATTGAAAAATCTGCAACAAGTTTCCTTCTAAATATCACATTTGCACAAGAAAATGGTAGAATCCCGAAAGAGGAGAGACGGTCGCTCTCTAGCTTACATTTTTGCCTGCATCCAAAAATAATTTAATGTTGAAGGTAATGTCAGCTCATTTCAGTGGATGATCAATTTGTATGCCATTTCATACTTACTATGGGTGAAACTTTAGTACAGGGTATGGCTACATTCTGTAGTCATTCATGAAAATATTAATACCAATATACATGAGTACCAAACATCTCCAAGGCAAATCACCCTACAGAGCTCAATGTGTATTTTTGCTTAAAGCTTACTTTCAGGCTGATATTGAAACCCATATGTAAACAGTCCATGTGATTTTGTTTCAATTTCTATTCTACGGGTTTCAATTTCCTTTAAAGTACATCATTTTAAGAGATGATTTTCTGGAGAAGGATTTACAATTTTTCTGTACAGAATTGACACTTTTTAAACAAGTTCCTTTCAGTATAATAACATACAGTAGACACCCATATATTCCATCACCGTTTATATTTGTATCAGACTGACTATTGGAAACAATGGATCTCTTCTTACAAATTAGTCTCTTGCAAATTAAAAATGAAAAAAATTGCAAACCCCTCCAAGTTATTCACATTAAAAATAGAAATGATTAACTAGATGGACCTTCGACCGCGCGCAGTCGAAAATGATGCCTCCGCCATGGAGCAATTTTACAAACCAAAACAGAAGCGAGCTATTTTTGCATACATAATGAGCCCTGTGACCTTTGACCTCGTTACCCCAAAATTTAATCCGTTCATTGGCTCTGCAAGATAAATACATGACTCAAGTTTGGCAGGAATCCATCAATGGGTTCTTTGTATAAAGCGATCACAAGCTATTTTTGAACACATAGTGAGCCCTGTGACCTTTGACCTTGGATCTCGTGACCCCAAAATCTAATCAGTTCATTGGCTCTGCAAGATACATACATGACCCAAGTTCGGCGGGAATCCATCAATGGGTTCTTGAGATAACGCGATCACAAGCTATTTTGCTTACATAATGAACCCTGTGACCTTTGACCTTTGATCTCGCGACCCCAAAATATAATCAGTTCATTGGCTCTGCAAGATACATACATGACCCAAGTTTGGCGGGAATCCATCAATGGGTTCTTGAGATAACGCGATCACAAGCTATTTTGCATACATAATGAACCCTGTGACCTTTGACCTTTGATCTCGCGACCCCAAAATCTAATCAGTTCATTGGCTCTGCAAGATACATACATGACCCAAGTTTGGCCGGAATCCATTAATGGGTTCTTGAGATAACGCGATCACAAGCTATTTTGCATACATAATGAACCCTGTGACCTTTGACCTTGGATCTCGCGACCCCAAAATCTAATCAGTTCATTGGCTCTGCAAGATACATACATGACCCAAGTTTGGCGGGAATCCATCAGTCGGTTCTTGAGATAACGCGATCACAAGCTATTTTGCATACATAATGAGCCCTGTGACCTTTGACCTTGGATCTTGCGACCCCAAAATCTAATCAGTTCATTGGCTCTGCAAGATACATACATGACCCAAGTTTGGCGGGAATCCATCAGTCGGTTCTTGAGATAACGCGATCACGAGAACGGGACGTACGGACGTACGGACGTACGGACGGACGGACAACCCGAAAACACAATGCCTCCGGCTACTTCGTAACGAAGGCATAAAAACATATACTGTCTGATAAACACTTTTAAATACAGGTAAATAATGAGAAACAGATAAGATAAACAAAGAAGAAAGAAAAGCACAAAATGAGATGAAGAAGAAAAAGAATACAGGATAAAGGCAAAGATATTACCTGGACAAATGGACCAAGCTCCACCCCCTTGACTGTGAGCCACAAGGTCAATGCACTTCATGACAGCATGCTGGAGTGAGTTTTCCCCTTTGCCTGGGACGGATGATGTCATTCCCAGAGTGGTATCAGATTTTGGATCTATAATCAATGCACCAATAGCTGCCTAGAAGGACAGTGGGAGGGGAGGGGGGGGGGGAGAGAATTGCATTACTGGTACAAACAGTAGCGAAATATCATACACAATGCATGTTGTAGCATAGAATCTATGCAAACATTGAATACTGGAGTGTATTGAGGAAATTCTTATCCAGACCCAACTATGCATGAGGCTTACATGTACAAACACCAACTTTACTTCTATGATCAAAGACCTTTATTTTGTTTATTTTCCAGACAGGATATCTAGCTGGAATTTAACAGCATGTTCTGGAAGTGTACTCTTTCTCATTAACTTTTCTTGACATCAAATAAAAATCCAAGTCAAAAATGAAAAAAAAACACCTTATTATGAAATGTACAAGAATGGGGTAGATTAGCATGACCTGAACTGTCAAAGTCAACTGATTCAAATAACTAAAATGGTTTGAATAGTAACATCTCTCCCACCTTTCCATTCACTTTGGCTTCCTCAGCTTTTCTTACAGCTTTTAGGATGTTTGTGTGAACATTTTTCCTGTCCAGTGCTGAAAAGTGCTCTCCAGATATTAGCCTGCTGAGCCTGTAAGAAAACCATGACAAAAATGAAATGATCATCATTCTTATTACTGATTAAATCATTCTCATCAATGGTGTACAGCTAAGTCCAATTGGATCTTAAGGTGGTTTTGATAAAATCAGAAAATTGAGAGACACAGTTAAAAATAAGATAGTAACTCCCCACAGTTGTAATCATCAAATGCAAATTTGCAACTCCATGACGTACCTTTCAAGCAACTTGACCAACTGCTTATAACCTATAGGGTGCCTGTATTTATATTTTCTTTAGAGAAAATGGAGAAATATGACTTTTCAAGTGCTTTCTTAGTTGTCTTGCAGTGAGAACTTAAAATTTACTTTTATTAATATAATAACTATAAATAACTGATAGTGGAACATTCAAGTCTGATATGTGTATAAAATCAAATAACCTTATAAATCAAAAGTAGTCACTGCATAAAATTATGATTGACATTATCCATCAAATGTGGGATATCCCTTTCTCAGTGAGACACCCATCTTCAGTCTGAAACACTCACTCCTTGTCTTCATGATATGCTGTAGGCCAGTGTTGAGATGCTTCTTTATACTGAGCTTTGGTCTGAGGTGAGGCTCTAGGAATGTAGGCAAGAAATGGTTGCCCTAGAAGATCTCTGTCGATGTCATCATTCAGAATCATTGAGACTGATATCTCATCAGTGATGGGCAGTGTTACCTTACTGGTTTCACATAGAATGATCTGCAGTTCAGCTGGGGGTGAAAACAATTGACAAATCTGTGAAGCTCAATGATCTTCATCCTTTCTTTTTTTAACTTCTTACAACAAGTAAATTATTCAAATCCTCTATCAAGGTTTGTACTTTTTTTAAGTACATGAAAAATGTGATTTGTTTCTTGAGAATATGACATATTAAAGCTTACAGGTACATCTAACTAAAATTGTCAACAAAGGCCCTAATTTAACCAGTCTACCTTTCATTCCTGTTACATTCTTGTCTTGTTCGAATTACAAACACAAAAACACATCAAATTTACAAAGTGTATGAATAATTCAGTTGTTAACAGCTACATTGTACATGCTTTTCTATAGGTTCCTGCACATTTCACAGTTTTGCACTTTTCTTGTCTGGGTTTCCTTTAACATGATAAAAGTTGTCAAACATATTTGGTGATATATATTTTTTCAAATTCCAACCTGTCGCTGTTACATGTTTTAAGCCCTTGTGGATCGCCCTGTTTTATGGGAACACTGTACCACAATTCTTTAACATCATGAAAAATAAATACCAGTATACCTTTTTCATAACTCCCGTTCTTCAAAGTCTGCTTCCGTACTCTTTTGATGTGTGGTAAACCTTCTAAAGGATGCACATCTGAAAGCTGCCTAGTGGAAAATAAAAATTAGGAATTATAATCCAGTTTATTCTTGTTTTACCATCAGATAACATAAAAATAATGAACTAAGCAATTTCTAATGAATAAATTAATCTGAGTATCCCTCTAAAGATGTCCGGAGTGAAGTGCAATAAATATGTATGTGCATGTATGAAGAGAATGGATATATTCTGATTACATGTTAGTATCAATTCAGTTTAAAAAGCATTATATATGGAAAAACTAGCGTGTAGGCAAGCACACTACCAGAATTGCTTACACATACAACATAGCTACCATGGGATACAACAAAATATATTCCTTGATTCATAAAGGCCAAATTGATTACAAAACCAATTACCTAAGTAGAGTACTTGTGTTCTTCTTGTCGAGAATGGCTGCAGCATAAACAGAAACTGAAATATCAAAGAAAAGGCAAAATCATTAGAATAGAATAGAATAGACTATAATTTTATTGTCTTCTTCCAAAGAATGAAGAAACTTTCCTTCCAGGTGATACATATACATAAATATTTCACAACTTATACAAAATTTATAATATAAATACAATCATACCAAAATATTCAAATGTATACAAAATACAAAAGTATGAAATGAATAACATACATAGAATACAAATTACATAAAACATAAGGATAAATGGAAGAAGACATAAGGAAGAGATAGACAAAGAGAAAAGAAAGAAGAAGGGGGGAAAGAAAGGAAAGTAACAAAAAGAAAAGGAGAGAGAGGGAGAGAAGGAGGTGAATTAGAGGAAGGTAAGCGAAAATTAGGAGAGAAAGGAAAAGAGGGAGAAAGTACATGGCACTTTAAGGTTTAGAAAGTTATTGGGAGGGCAGCTGCACTGTTGCTGCTCAGAGGAAAAGTACACAAAAAAAAACTAAAAACCAACTCCTACAAGGTTAAGTCGGCGGGCGCATGCAAGGTGGCTACCATTGTTGTTAGCTTGGAGACAAGTTCAGCAACCTGGCACACGCCATGAGTGCAATGGTAAAACATTTTGCACGAGGTGAAAGATAAGAGACGCTATATTCAACGAGGCGCAGCCGAGTTGAATAGAGCGTTTCATCTTTCACTGAATGCAAAACCTTGTTCCATTGCACGAATAAAGGCCATTCACTATTTGTTTTATACAACACATCGGACGTTAATGGGCTTAAAACAGTTTTTCTGGGCCTAAATCTCAGCGATTTTTTGTTTGTTTTTAATTCATGAAATTGCCGATAGTGAGCGCGCACTATTAAGCAGGCAGCAAACCATGCGTTGCGCCTACAAAGATTTATGTTTATTTTGACGTGGAGTGCAATTTCGTTTGATCCTTTCGCACCATTGCACTCTGACGTCACTTATGCAGGCGTCACTCTGTGGCCTGGACCCCCCCTCCTCCGCACGATTTCGACATGATTTCGACATATTTTTGACGCGACCGCTGGTGGCTTCGATGTCACATCACCTGAACAAACAAGGCGACCGATTGGATTCGATGTCACATCACCAGAAAAAACAAATTACTCGTCAAAGCTTCACACATTTCATCAATTTGTATAGTAAAGCTTCACCCAATGAAGAAAAACGAACGTTAGGACTTCACTACAACAACAAATAGGTCAGGGTCAGGCTTAGGCGTCGAGTCGACGTCGATATTTGGCGACCTCTGAGGAGGGTGGGTCCAGGCCACAGAGTGACCCTTGCATTAGCTCACAATATACTTTGTACATCGTTAGTGACGTCAGAGTGCAATGGTGCGAAAGGATCAAACGGAATTGCACGGCTGGAGAGTGATGCCGTTCAATGGTACTTTTAGCGCATGTCATGTGATCAAGAATTGACCAATGAGGTTGCAAGAATCTTAGTAGGCGTTGTATAAATTAGTCTAAGGCGTAATTTCATTTTAGGCAATAATATCTCACATACATGTACTATCAAAATTATGACTTGTTACCATTGGTGGCATTAAATGAAAAGTTTGAATAAAATGATGTGAATAAATACCTAAGGAAACTGGAGCTGAGACATGATCAGGAAGAACTGGTATAATCCTCATCTCATCATGACTGGTAATAATCTGGCTTGAACCTGTTAAAATTGTGAAATAAGTAAGAGGGTTTGGAAAGTTTTTGGCTACATGATGATGTATACATTTGTAACATAGTGTCATCCTTCAAGGATGAGACTATTGGTACACCATGGATCATAACAGATCTTCATTTTCAAGATTGAAGACTTTCTATAGAAAATTGTGCTTATCAAATGTGAAAACACATTTCATTATGTCATTGAAAACTGTTTTTTTATTTCTTCTTTATAGGCAAAATCTGCCTTATATGTGATTCGTGCTCTACCAGTACCTACCACAGCTAATAAAATGAATAACGATTAACAACATGGTGTGTCAGAAATTTTAAGGTAAAAGTTAATTTGAAAGAAAAAACAATCAAACATATTTAATTAAATGATATATGCGACGGGTGCCTAAAATGTCATTCCATTGATTCAGTTGAATTATAAACTGCAAAGTAAAGACCAATTTTTAAACATTTTTTTTATTTAAAAAAAAAAATCTTGCTTTTCTCATTAAATGGGCTTTTCCTTTGTAAACTATTTAACAGAATCAACGGAATGACAGTTTTAGGCATCCGGTGTAAAACTGCATTTAGGCCAATGTTTGATCATTCAATCAATGTGAATCTCAAATGTACAATTTGGTCAGTAAATTGTTACATAGACTATTCACGGTATACTCTTGTGTCTCATATATTTCATGGGCTGCATTACAATACAACAAAAGAATGCTAAAATGACAAGATAAATACAAGAAAATAACATAAAATACTATAATTTGACTGATATAGGTACATGTATGGCGGAGTAGGTAGCAGCCCAAAAATCGGGGGAGGGGGTCTTAGAATTATGGGGCTGAAAAAAAAAAGAACTTTAGAAATACTCGATGTATTTATATGATATTTCAAAATACAAAATTGCTTTCAGTCTAGTGCATATGACACCTTTTAATATTATTGTAAAGCTAAACCAAAAGCTTCAGTCTCTGATATCGACGGTTGTTCCGCTGAGATTGCATCTTGCTCCGCTGACAGCCTCTATACATAGACTGAAGTACGTCTGATGGGGTACTGTGCGGAAGGAATAGTTCGGTTCGGCCGGACCAAGATGAATGAGGTATATGCAACCAGTTTTTTCACTCTTTACGTCTTCATATTCACTTTGGCAGCAATATTACACTGAATCTTATTAAAAATAAAAATAACACAGAAATATCTACTTTGACTTACATGTACGATAGCTTGCTCATTTAGATCCTAAATTAATGATTAATCAGAGAAAGTCTTGTCGTCAAGACGTCAACATGATTTGTTATCAGCCATCTTGATTTGAGCCTGGATTTGAGTTGATGAATAAGCCTATTCATTTTTTCTTTTTGAATGTCCAATAGCTACGTACGAGTCAGCCCGGCTTGACCCAGTGATAATTGAATATTCATAAACCCAATATTAAACAAGTGCTCTGATCGGCTATTGGCATTGTTTTTGTAGGTCGACTCAGAAATATATCGTCCGGGTCATGTCATTTTGATTTAGATCCAGGCGCGGATCCAGGATTTCTTAGGGGGGGGCCCAAATTTGAAATTATGGGTCCCAAAAAAATTGCAACGACTCAGCCAGCCGCTGAATAAGCGGGGGGGGGGGGGGTGGTAAGAGGACACTTTTTAGGGGGGGTCCCAAAAAAATCGCAACGACTCAGCCAGCCGCTGAATAAGCGGGGGGGGGGGGGGGGGGGGGTAAGAGGTCATCTAAAGATCTTTTTTTTTTTTTTTTTAAAGGGTTTTCCCAAAAAACATACACAAAACATACACATAAAAAAAACTCAAGGGGGGGGGGTTTAACCCTAAAACCCCCCCCCCCCCTGCGTACGCGCCTGTGCGAGCCAAATATTGGTACGTAATAGTGACCAGCATTGACGTAATGGGGGGGTGCAGGAAGGGGCGACGTTTCATTAAATTATTAGAGAAAGAAGACGATTTGTTGTACCGTTCTCGAAAATAATCCTTGTCTGAATACAGTCCCCCCCCCCCCCCCCCCCTCCCCGCGCGAAGCGCGAAAGCTTTTACGTTTCATTAACATTATTTAAGAAAGAAGACGATTCGCTGTAACATTCTCTTCTCTTAATCCTTGTCTCAGTTCAGTCCCCCCCCCCTCCTGCGCGAAGGCTTTGACATTTCATTGAATTATTAGAGAAACAAGACAATCGTTGTACCGTCTTCAACTCTTAATCCTTGTCTGGATTTCAAAAATGTTTTTTGTCTGCTCCTTTTTCTTCCTACGTCCTCTTCCTTTTCTATCCCCTCTTTTTTTGGCCGGCTTTTTTTTGGGGGGGCCGCCCCCACCGCCCCCTTGAGCGCCAGGGGGGGGACCCAACCCCCCAAAAAGGTAAAAATCACGTGTTTTTACATGATTTTTTTGTCATTTTACAACAAACGCATAAAAAAGTATAATTTACTAAAAAATGAGGAAAATTATGTCATTTCAGCATTATGTGTAAACCACCGTTATGGAATTAGAAATAAACCATGATTAAATCCCCCCCCCCCTCCCCTGATCTACACTTTGTTGGCGGAAAAATCGCAGCTGATCTCCCCTACCTTTCTTCTTTCTCTTTTTTTCTTTCCCTTCCCTTCCCTTCCCTTCTCTTTAAGGTTTGCTGGGGGGGGGAGGCAAGTTCCTTTCGGCCCCCACCCTTTTACACACTTTGTTGGCGGGATTAACCGCAAATGATCTATTTCCCCTTCTTTTCACACTTTTTTTTCTCTTCCTCTTTTTCGGTCCCTTTTAGCTCTCCTTTTTTCCTTTTCCTTCCTTCTCTCTTTTTTTTAGCGGGGGCGGGGGGAGGCAAGGGCCTTTTGCCCCACCCCACCCCGATCCACAACTTGTTGGCGGGAAAATTGCAACTATTATACCCCCTTCTTTTCTTTTCTTTTCCTTTTTTTCTTTCCATTTCCTTCCTTCTCTCTTATTTTTTTGATTGGGGGGGGGGGGGAGGCAACAGCTTAGGAGGCGAGGCCCCCCCCCCCCCCGATCTCCTTCTTCCTCCTTTTCTTTTCTTCTTCCTCTTCTTTCTTTCCCTTTCTCTCCTCTTTCCCTTCTTTTCCTTCTCTTTCTTTCCCCCCCTTTTTTTATTTCCTTCTTTTTTTTTTTCCTTCTTTTTTTTTCCTTCATTTTTTTTCCCTTTTTTTTTTCCCCTTCTTTTTTATCCTTTTTTTTTCCTTCTTTTTTTTTCCCAGGGGGGGGGGGGGGGGCCGGGCCCGCCAGTGTCTAGATCTATTACCAATACCAGTTTGAATTAGACATCTATGCATGAACGTACCGTTTCAGCATGTTCAGTGGTTCTGATATAAAAATTGGATATAAAGTAAGTCCATAAATTTCGCCTTTGGAAATAGGTAATGACAACTTTGAATTTGATACCTTTACAAAAGAGAAAAATATTTATAAATCAGAAAATTAGATCTAGATCTAGATCTAAATTAGGAAAAACGGGGGGAGAAAGTTTTTGTACCAAAAGTGGTCCAAAATCGGCTCAATCTCCCATGGTTGTGCGAGGCGTATGGGTTACCATCTGTGTATGGGGAATGTTGACAAACTATACCAGACGGTTATTTCTGTCTAGACCTAGTATTATAAAAAGCATGAGTAGTGCTGAGAAGTGCTATGTTTTTTATCTGAAACCACTGGAAACCACGTTGAAAATTAGCAAAAATTGTATGATTCTTTAAAAAAGGGAAACTACAAATTCATACAAACAATGCAATAGCGCAGCTTACCAATACCAGGACCAATGGCAATGTCATCATCACTCCCGTAACTGCGAGATCTGGCAGATATACACACATCTGTACCTTCACACAATTTTCTCCTCTTCACTGCTGCGGGATGATTTGCCATTTTCTATTATGACCTTGAGCTACTGCCCTGGATGAGGCATGCGCTGCAGAGTATAAACTCGGGAGCTTCCTCTGCTCTGCAGGCAGCACATTGGGACGAGACAGCTTGCATGTAGCTAGACTGAAAATTGACCTGGCTGCTGCTAGCTGGAGGTGGTCGGCTAACGGTCCGGTCGCGGTCGGTACGGTCGATGATATGATAAGTTTTTCCCAGCTTGCGCGCGCGCGGCGTCTGTGCATGCTCTGAATGCATCCTTTCCGTATGCCATATCCATATCCATGAATGCATTGGTTTGCATACGCACTATAAACTGAACATTCCGAACAAAAACGCTAACGATAAGGTAGAGTTAAAAAAACAAATATGTATTGACCTTACTGTCGTTACCGAGCCGCGATGGTCCACTCTAAGTTCCTATATAAGTGGCCGGTAAGTGGCCAAGGCATTTATTAGTACTTAGTAGAAGACAGATGCATGCACTGTCTTTTTACAGAGGAAAAGGGGAATTTATTAATGCAAAAAGGGGGCACAGATTAGGATAGGGGCACTTATCAGACTCTGAGGTGAAAAGGGCATAATATAATAGAAAAGGGAAGGTGGGCACTTTTCTGAAGTTAAAGGGACAATTTCCCCTACGTAAAAAGGAGCTTTTTTGGGGTACATAAAAAAAAATGCCAGCTCTGGGTAATAGTATAGAATTATCATAATTACCTATTTATTTCTTTATTTATTCATTTATTTATATATTTATTTATTTACTCTATCTGAACAAGAATATATTTACAAATATCATACATAGTACATTCAAAATGCGCACCAATTCATTCATTTTATAAACAGTTTTAAAAGACAAGCCGTTAAAGGTAATACAAAGTTTTGGGAAATTTCGAAAATTGGGTGGATAGTGATTCTTTACAATTTGTATATAAATGGATGCCCCTGCATGTGGATGTATTATAGGCACCAAAAATATTAGCCCCTAAAACACTTCTGCTTTCGAGAAAAATTGAATATAAAAATTTACCGGTGCTCCCGATAAATTTTGATAAATTTCAAATAGTGCCTACAGCCGTACAATGGAAGCTGCGATCCTGACAATTTCAGAATATGTAGTTGTGATATATAATTACCAAACGGGAATAGCTAATCGGTCGATTTTAGTCTAAATACATTGTTTCAGGGTTTAATAAATATCTTGACCTTGAGAGGGAGCTATACAACATAAATAGTTTAATATTCATAATTTCATAACTTTAGACTCGATTTCAACCGCGACAACGATCACTGAATATAGTAGGATCGCATATGCTTCCAATATGTTCATTTGAACCAAATTCATGACCCCATACCAAAACTTTGTATTACCTTTAATACTTTTTTTTTTTTTTACTATTCTACGAGTATAATATACAATTCTATTTTTCTTGCGCTTCATAAAACGACATTCTTCACTCGTTTGTTTTGGTGTCTGAGAAAAGTTGCAACATAATAGTTCTTGCAAATTTGCTATTTTTTAAAGCTACATGGCAAGTACAGGAAAATCAAATAATCGGGACATTTGCCAATTCATATTTCGACCGGGCATCGCTCCAAACGAGTTGAATTGCCGAGCCAATTAAAACAACTCGTCTTCTAGTTCCAAACAAATTGACATCATCGGGTTCCATTAACTTGTCTTCTCCCCTTCTTGCCCTAAGTTATTATAATATCGTTATCTCGTCGGTACTTTTAAACTTCCACTCCCACATGCATTTACATGTATTTTACATGCTACATCAGGCGCGTACGCAGGATTTTTTCAAGGGGGGGGGGGGGGTTTAACATTTTTAAATCGGGCCGAAAATTTCGCAACGACTCAGCCAACCGCTGAATAAGCGGGGGGGGGGGGGGGGGGTTAGAGGACACTTTTTTTTTTTTTTTTGGTCTCGAAATTTGAAAATTTGACATTTTGCTCCGTTGGGGGGGGAGGGTAAGGTCAACTTTTTAGGTCAGCCATTGGTATAATTTTTTGTTTTTTGTTTTTTGTAATTAAAAAAAAAAAAAAAAAAAAAAAAAAAAAATACCAAAGGGGGGGGTTTTCCTCCAAAATACACACATAAAAAATACCAAAGGGGGGGGGGGGTTACCCGTACGCGCCTGTGCTACATATATGGTTCAATATCAATCCCCGGCCAGTTTCACCATACATCATGTACAGTTAGGTGAGAATTGTCCTTAAAAACCTGATATGAAAATCTTGATTTGATTTATACGTTAAAACTCAAAACTTTACTAAACCATAATTATGATTATTTTGGTAGTACTGTAATACCATTTTCCATCACCTGCACCGCAGGACTTATTTATAAAATAATGATAGAAAGAAAAAAAAATTGCCATTCACACTTAGCCTCAACAATACATCTTTAACCATAAGGATGTTCTGTCAATCAAATCAAAGGCCTTTTTAAAATCAATAAATGCACTAATAAAATAGAAAATTCTTAGATTATCGTCTTCAGAAATCAGTTGTTGAAACCCTTGTTATCTGCCGATTACTTCTTCGGCCTCACGAAATTTAGAAATCCTGTGTGGTTTACAATAAAAGGTAAAAAGTTATCCGAAAAAACGTAACAATAATTATGTGTGATTCCTCGATAATCATCAGGGTTCGTATCTTGACCTTTATTCTTGTAGATATGAACAATACTAGCCCGATACACCATTCTGTTGGAACAAATTAAGCCACTCGTCAATACAAGAGGTGTTGTATAGTCCAGTGAATAGGTCGTCGGACTGTGGATTACACAGGGTCCGCGGTTCGAGTCCCGCCACCGCACTAATGTCCTTTGGCAAGACATTTATCTTCATTTACCACTCTCCACCCAAGTTTTAAATGGCTATAGCGATATAGGAAGGAATTAGCCCTTGAATGCTGTGAGCGCCGAATGCTGCAATTTATATGAGCAACCGAAATCGGTAGCCTATATAGCAGAGCCGGGATAATATTGGAACGCCTTGAGCACATTGCATGGTGGATATGTGCGCTATATAAATATCCAATATTATTGACATCGAAAAAAAAATTACTAGTAATATATCGATTCAGCATGCCATTGGTATAATAATTACAAAAACACGAATTTCTTATCAAATCCTTACTGGCATTTTTCAAGTTCTTTATCATTCTTTCAACTTCCTCTAGACAGTGTGACTGCATCGTGCATTCAAACATCATGTTATACTAGCAGACCTGCTTATGATCATGACATTCCATGTCATTTATTATTATTGTGAAAATCAGAGCACTCACCAATCTCCAATCTCAACGCTCCTAAATGACAAGCACAGAGGGGCGCCGGAGCGACTTTCAAAGTGGGGGGGGGGTGGCACCAACAAAAAAGAGCGGCACATAGGGGCACTTTTCAAAATAAAATGAGCACTTTTCCTATGTAAGAAGGGGCACTTTTGGCTACTTGAAAAATTGGGAAGAGGCACTGTGCCCCCTGCCCCCCCCCCCCCTCCCTCCCTGGATGCGCCCGCCTCTGGACAAGCAAGCATCACACGGACTTTATTACTTTATTATTTAGAAACGAAACAGCAAGCATCCCCCAGACGCCCATTTGCAGCTGATATGGACACTGACCGCAAGGTCACTGCCCAACAAGGAATGGCGGCTGCGGCCCATGCTCCGGAAAAGGGGATGTTCATCAATTTTGACATTAATGAACACTTGCAAGATTTGCAAATAGGTGAAGAGGAGAGGATGGGAGATATTGTGGAAAGGGTAGTTAGGGCCACGGTGGAGGCAGCTGTTCCAGCCATCATCAAGGCAGTAAAAGATGTATGTCTCACTGCAGTGAAGGAGGAGGTGAATCCCCATCTCCTCCGTCTGCAGTACAAGACCGACCACCTAGAACAAATAAGCAGGAGAGACAACCTTAGAATAACAGGCATTACAGAAGAGGGAAGAGAGGATGAATCTTACTGTTTTCACAATGGCAATATTTTGCTTAACCCCGTACTATAGGTGGGGTTAAGGGGGGGGGGGGTCTTAGCCCCACCTATAGTACGGGGTTAAGCCTATTCCACTTTCTGTTCAGACTGGTTTTTACCAAAGTGGGCTAAGGTTGGCTAACCCCACCTATAGTACGGGGTTAACTAACCCTGCAAAATAGCAGGGCTAACTCCGCAATTGTGGTGCTAACTCCTGCTAACCCCGCAATTGCGGTGCTAAGCAAATGAATGAGAACAGAAACGAAAAATAGTCCGGTACTACGCAATGGAGCGTATCGCAGCTGGCCAGATGCGAAGTATGTCCAATGATAACATTCACGATATCCGGGGTTAACGAAATGCAGTGAGAACAGCGGGAATTTTCTTATTCCGGAATAGGCGCTAGTACGGGACTAAAAACAGCGTGTGTGAAAAGCCAAAAAAATAGTCCGGGGTTAAGGATAGTACGGGGCTAAGCAAAGTACGGGGTTAAGCAAAACCAGTGTGAAAAGAGGAGCAGCTTGCAAACAAAGTTTGCAAAGTTGCAATGCAGGCAGGGGTGGATCTAAAAGAGGTCGAAATTTCATCTTGTCATCGCTTTGGGAAGAAATCAGCAGATAGAACGCGTCAGACTTTTGTTCGTCTGAACAACAGGAGGCAGCGAGATCGCTTTTACCATGCTTTTACGATGCCCGCTTCGCACTGAAAGGAAAGGATGGATGTGAGGGAGTCTACATCAATGAGGACCTCACTCCGATGCGATACGCTGTTCTGAGGGCAGCAAAAAGTTCTTCGTCTGTGAAGCGTGTTTCAACGAAGAACGGAAACATAGTATGCAAGAAAAAAGATGATGAATACGTAACGATTGCTTCACCAGATGACCTCTTTGAGATTGGCTTCAACGATATTAATTACAAGGACTTCAAACTACATTTCATGGAATAAAGCATTTTTTAACCACCCCATGTGGGCACACTTTAAAACATCCTCAAAATGAACGATATGCTAATCTCTTATAAATTGACTCCTAATTCATTTGATACTGCTCTTAAATTTGATAAGTCTAACTCTTTAAAATTATCTCACATTAATGTTCGTTCTTTGTCTAAAAATTTTGAATCGTTTAAATTATTGTTTGAGGAATGCATTTGTACAAAGTTTGATATTATTGGTATGTCTGAGGTATGGAATGTAACCAACAAGTCAATATTCAGTTTGGAAGGATATTCGTTGGAAGTAAATTGCCGTCCTGGTGATTCAAGAGGGGGAGGAGTTGGAGCATACATCTCTAAAGTACACGCGTCTTGAATATCGCGTCATTCATGCAGAATCCCTCTGGTTGCATATTGATATTACAGATAATGTAAAAGTTACAGTTGGAATAATCTATAGGAAACCTAATACAAATGTTAAGGAATTCCAAGATGATCTGTTGAGTGTGTTACAAGAAATGAGAGTAGATAAACATAAATGTGTACTTTTGGGTGACTTCAATGTTAATTCATTGAGTGAAGAAGACACAGTAGAAGAGTTTCTGACATCATTACAATGTATAGGCTTGGATCAACTGATTCAATCACCGACAAGGGTAACAAAAGAGTCTGCTACTTTAATAGATCATATATATTCAAACATTAATATATCTGAAATTCATTCAGGTATTATACAATCTGATGTGTCCGATCATTTCACAGTTTTTGCAATCTTCAAGAACTTAGCAAAAGTGCAGTCTAGTAAAAAAATAATTCAATATAGATGTTACAAGAAATATGATATAAATGTATTTGGAGAAGATCTTGCAGCCTATAACTGGGAAACGGTATATAATTCAAAAGATGTCAACACAGCTTATCTACATTTTTGTAGTTCTTTCTCAAACCTTTGTAATAAACATGCACCATTGATTACTAAGCAGTTAGGAAAGAAGAAAGCTGCCAAAAAACCATGGATATCTCGAGGGATCATGAAATCTATTCGTGTAAAATATACAATGTATTCAAAAGTTATAAAATCAAATCATCGACAGGATCTTGTTGATAAATTACTATTGCGATTTGTTACAAAATAATATGAAGGATACAAATAAAACATGGGCCATTATCAATGAATTGTTAGCTGGAAAAAACAGATCACCGAGAAGCACTGAAGTGGACAAACTAATTAAGAAGGTTCACGGAGAAAATATGCAACTTACATCTCAATCTGATATTGTGAATGAATTTAATGACTTTTTTGTAAATATTGGACCGAATTTAGCAGATGAATTGCCGAATACAGATGTAGCATATGGTGATTTTTTGGGGCAGAATATAGAGCAATCTTTATTTTGGAAACCAATAACTGCAGTTGAAATTAAGAGTCAAGTTCTGCTACTTGATACCAAAAAGGCTTGTGGTCACGATAACATGCCAGTGCAATTAATTCGAGATAGTGCTCCATATATTTCACATCCACTGGCATATATATTTAACTTGTCATTAGAAACTGGCAAGGTTCCAGATGAAATAAAGATTGCAAAGGTTACTCCCCTACACAAAAAAGGGCCAAGAGAAGATCCAGGTAATTATAGACCAATATCGGTTTTACCTGTCATCGGTAAAGTTTTAGAAAAATTGATAAATATCAGATTAATACAATTTCTAGAAAAAAAATGATATATTCTATTACCATCAATATGGATTCCGAAAGAAATATAGCACTAAATTGTCTTTGATCAACTTGATAAATTCAACTTTGAAATCTATAGATCAGGGAAAAGTAACTCTGGGTATGTTCATCGACTTTAAAAAAAGCATTTGACACAATATTAATCATAATATATTACTAGGTAAACTATCTAGTTATGGCATTCGAGGGTTACCTCTAGAATAGGTTAAGGATTATCTCAGTAACCGATTTCAGTTTGTCCAGTGTGGTCAAACGTTATCAGAAAGGAAAAAGATAAGATGTGGTGTTCCACAAGGATCAGTATTAGGGCCAACTCTGTTTTTAATCTATATAAATGATTTGCCAACTGTTACTGATTATTTCAATTTTCGGCTGTTTCCCGATGACTCCAATCTATTTCATACTTTTTCTGCTGACCAGGGTGAAATTGATGTAAATGAAGTGAATAACAACATACAGAAGATACATAAGTGGTGCACTGCTAACAAACTTACAATTAATTCAATGAAAACTAATTTCATGTTAATATGTAGTAGGATGAAAAAAATAGGTATAAATGGTAAACTAAAAATCGCTGACGAGAAATTAAAGAGGTTGATGTTGCCACTTTTGTTGGGGTTCACATTGATAGACATTTATCTTGGAAGAGTCATATTCGTTTTGTAAATCAGTGTATTAGAAAGAAAGTTGGAGTGCTATTTAGATTGCGACATTTTGTTCCTAGCCGTACTCTGATATTTATACAACCACACATTTCTTACGGAATAGAGGTGTGGGGAAGCACTTATAAGACTAGTCTAAGAAGTATATTATATTATAGAAGTATATTATATTCACAGAAAATGGCAGTTCGTGCCATAACATTTAGTGAATGGAGAACTCCTTCAGATCCATTATTTAAAAGATTGCGAATCCTAAATGTGTATAATTTACATGATTTATCCATTTCTACTTTCATGTTTGATCTAGTTAATGGCAATTTGCCTCATATTTTGATAGAGTACTGTGACATTATAGAACATAGCTATTCCACAAGACAAAAAGAAGATGGACAATTACGTCTTCCAAAATTAAGAACGACACAAGGTCAATTTTCATTGTCTTTTGTGGGCAGTGAATTTTGGAATAGATTACCTGTTGATTTCAGATTGACAAGGTCTAGAAATAGGTTTCGGAATTCTGTTACAAGTCATTTGTTGAACAAGTCATGAATGAAATATCAAGTGTACACAATTCATAATTCATATTTTACATTATTAGTTTGTATATTGTAAGACATTGTTGAGTACTGATTCTTGTTTTTTTTAAAGCATCGATTGTAAAAGTAAATTTATTAATTTTTGTTTTGTTACGTTCTCTAAACTGATTTGTACCAATATACTTTGTTAAGCTGTTTAAAGGCACACTGCCATACTTGTAGCTACTTGCTCCCTCTATATAAAAAACTTCCCCAATCGGTGCCTGTTGGTCCCCCATGATCCTCTTTTTCTTATGTTAAATGAGAGCTGAGTTAATGAGATAGCCACCTGTCACAGTGACCTCGGTGGCTCTCTGTGTGGTCTAATCCCTTCTGGCCCAGTAGTGGTGACGGTCTTTATTAAAGGGGTTAGGCTCGACTAGCACATGTGCTATTATCTGGCCCCTTTTACCAACAAATAGTTTCTCTTCCTGTATATGTAATTATTGTATAAAATGTATGAAATGTATTGCTGTTGGTAAATAAATAAATCAATCAATCAAGAAAAAATTATTTACCGAACCGGGCTGGCCAGAAAATACAGTCAACCTGGCAATAACTAATGTGTTGACTGCTACTTCACACAAGTTCCCTACAATTCACAGATCTAATACTATGTGCTTTGTATAATGCGGCTGAAGATTCAAATTATTAAAATAATGTTCCATAACCATGAATAATTTTGGCGTAAATATTTTAAAAAACGAATGACAAGCGCCGTAAAAAAAAATATTATCAGTATACGAATACTTATTGTATAGTTCGAAGGAAAATTAGCCTACGAATTCAGTTCGAGTGCACTGTATGTTGCGCATACTGTAGCTGGCTGTATGTTGATCTGCAAACAATGCTGCCGTACATACGTACGTACTTACTTATGAATTGTGTGTATATCCGGCTTGCGGCAGGGCCCGTTTGCATTTCGCCTGAATGGCTGCTAATTTCTAATATTAGTCAAAATGAGGACAGTTATCCAACGAGTCACCAAAGCGAGTGTAACTGGTAAGTTAAACAATTTTAAAGGAATTAAGCAGACCGTTTAATAGTTCTGTGTTCTGTTTACAAACAATTACAGCCGTTTCGAAAGAGACCCTCGTCTCGATCGCCTTTGTTGTGTGATTTATGAATGTGAAATGTGTGTGAAACAGTCTGTCGTACAATTTCTGTGTAAGTAACGTGTGTGTTGTGGGCCCCTGGCCGGTGGTCCCGCCCTTTCGCATGCTGTATGGCCAGGCCCATGGCCGTAGCAAATGGCATAGGCCTACTTGTAGCGTAGACTCATGCAGGTAAATAAATAAATATTCTATCGAGAGATATATCAGGATATAATTCGACGCTTTGAATATTTAGTAAATATTTGGTTGCTCGTAGCTCCAGTTCTGATCATCGCACACAAAAAATGGAAGAATGTCACATAGAATCTACGACGTGGAATTTCCAAAAGTGTCGATCAATTTTTTTGTTTCTTCTTCTAATTAGACTGTTGAAAAGTTTAATGCCTAAGCTTTCTTTACACATCAAAACCATGTATTCAAGAGGAGAGAGGAAGTTTGTAAAATCTAAGTGTGCCACAAAGCTACCCTTGACAATGGACTAATCCTCTCATTGACTGGCGGCATTGACCAGGTTTTAACTTTTATCATGTCCACTGATAAAGCCTATTCTTTTATGTCTGTAGGTACAATGTACACTTGTACAGTGTAGGTTGCCGGCACTTTTGCAATGCATGAACACTGGTCCGAGAATAAGGATTGTCTTCATAAACGAAGATCGTCTTTGTAAACGCGGACCAATGCGACCTCCAAAACAAGGATCGTCTGCAAAAAAGCAGATGTTCCATATTTTTGATTGGCACATTGGCGATGCAAAAAACGGATTCCTGGATGATTTTCTTGATGCATTTTACATTGACTTTGTACAGAGACCTTCACATTGTGAGCAATAAATCATTGGGAAGACGGACAACCCATAAAAGTATACGGTCAACTAGGTTATTTTCCCCTGGGAATCCAAATTTGGCATTGCCAGCGGGCGGTTCGGTTACCCGAAACCCGCAGAGCGCCGATGAAAAAAACATCCGCGAAAATGCAGACGATCCTTGATTATGAGGACGCATTTTGTCCGCGTTTATGAGGACGATCCTCATTCTCGGACCAGCGCCCCTACTGATGAAGGTCTCACTGAAACGAGATGGACTTCATACCTGCTGACAGGTGTAAATCAATAGATCAATTTTTTGAACTTTTATACCGGTAAAATACTCGACTATTACAACATAAGGCTAAATAAAAATATAAACATGTTTAGCGTCCTGCGGCCTTCTTGAAAAATAGAGAGGAGGCTCCATTTTTTTTCTTTTTCATAATAGCCGCTCGGTACATTTTCCCTGACAGTCTGGCTATTTTTCAAGATGGCCGCTGGCATTTTTTTTTTTTTTTTAAATAAAAAAAAGAATCATTTTAGCAGTGTGTTTTTCAAGTTTTTTTTTCTTTAAAAAAAAAAATATATATTTTAAAAACAAAAGGAAGCGGCCGGGGACGCTAAACATGATTTTTGTTTTAAATGGCCTAACATGGGTTATGGTCTTGATTGAATCATATACCATTTTGGTACATGATTTTTATTCTAAAATGGAAAGAAATTTAATAAACTTACTTTTACAGCCCTTCCCCCCCCCCCCCCCTCCTTCTCGAGAGACGACTGCTTACCGTATTTGCCGGCGATAAGGCCGCACAGCCGCATAGGCCGCACCCCAACTTTGACATTTCAAAGAGGGAAAAAAAAAGGAAAAAAAAGGAAGAAAAAAAAAAAAAAAAAAACGGACAAAACAAAATAATCGTAATTTTTCTCTTAAAACACTATTTTTGTTTACAAACTGTTACCAAATTCATCAATATTCTTATAATTTACCGGAAGTTTAGCTAAAAAATGATCGCAGGCAGATTTGGTGTCCGATATATACACCTACCACAATGTACGGTGTAATGCGAAATTGCATGAAATGGATACAAAATGACGACTTCGGCTGGATGTGCAGTTGCGTTCGCGGCAGCTCCGTAAAGGTCCCTTCTTTTAATTGGCACAAACTTAGATCAAGATCTATCGGCAGATGTTGTTTTAGGGAGTTTATTTTCGTCTTCATGTCAACAATGCAAGATAAAATTGTCGGTAAGATGTGTGGAAATGTCCTGTACCATAGTGGTAAGTTATTTTTAGTCCCATATGTGCAAATGCGTACTGTTTTTTCATGGTTTTGACTTGTGTTTTTTTTTTTTTTTTACCCTTTCGCCGCAAAGGCCGCGCTCCGACTTTTTGATATTTTCTCTTCCAAAAATACTGCGGCCTTTACGCCGGCAAATACGGTATGTGTGGGACAAGTCTCTAACTCATACTCCATATCGCTGTCTTCCAAATCCGAGTCAGCTGCTGGAACTGGAGCTGGGCCACAAGTTCTCATACGGTCAAAATTGAAGAACTCGGTCACTTGATCATGAAACTAGCCAAAACAATTGCTGAAAAACATGATTTTCTCGTAAAAATCTCAATGTAAATAATGACGTTGAAACGGTTGAACACCACGCAATCCAAGGAGAATTCAGATTCAGATCAATGTGTTTACAGTGCGATATGTGTGCTACATGAATATGCGCTCCATACGTTTTGGTTGTATTGTGAATGGATCTGTGACGATTCTCGACTAAACGGTCTGCTGAATATTCCAAGCATCGACTGTGGTGGAGGAAAAGTTGACAAAGAAAAAGTGAATTGAATGTACACATGTATATAATATTGGATGGCCTTGAGTGTGATACAAGAATATGTTCTCACACGAAAAACATAGCCATACAATATTATTATTATTTATATTAGTCTGACTAGCGAAATAACAAAATTTAAGGTAAATATGGCTATGTCCTCGTGTGATATCGATATGATATCGATATCGATAGTTAAGTTCCAGGATGACTGAGCAATACAAAAACAATATTGGTCGGTCATCCGGGTACTGTGCTAAAGATATTGAATACACTGATTTATTGTACCACTTGGAAGCCTTAATCATTGATATCTTTCGCTACATACATGTAGAACAGATTTGCAGTCACTGCAGATCTTTTTGTCCTTATACTGCACGGGTGGCCAACCCGCGGGCCAAATGCGGACCTCAAGCTCTTCTGGTGCGGCACGCGGAGTTTTGAAAAAGTATTTACAAAAATAGCTCATAAATGAAATGCGGCCCGCATAACAGCGATGAAATAGGGTAAAACATTTACACACAGCTATCTCTATATCCATCATTTGTTTTCATCATTCACAACACATTGACTCGTTACTTGGTTGATACAAAACTCCTCAAATTCCCTCTAATCACATTACATTAACGAAATTAACATCACTCACCGAATGGCCGTTTGTAATTTCCGCACGCAGTAACTTTTGTAAATATATACAAATGTTGTGAATCAAGAAAAAAATGTTTGAAATGCTATACTTGTCTTGAAACTTACAACCCTTGTCCCGCTGTTGAATTTTCTCATGAATCTTAACCGCGTTCAATGAGATGTGCAGTGTACAACTAATAAAGTTAGGATATATATTCTTTCTGCTGTGTCCTTGATTTTGTACAACCAACATGGCATTCACTTCAAGACCTGCGAGGAAAAGGAAAGTTTCTGATGAAGGCAGAAACTTTAAATCAGATTGGTTTCTGAAGTATTTTTTCATAGAAGAGAGAGGTAAACCACTTTGCCTCATTTGTCACCAGAGTGTGAATGCAATGAAGGTTAAAGATAAACTTTAGTACTGGTAATGCGATTGCATTGTGAAAGAAAAGGTGTGGAAAGGATCAGAAACAGTTGATCATGTAGCATGTAAGTATTGGTGTGCACTGCAAGGTTCTGGAGTCATCAAAATCATAATAAATTTGACCGAGTCTTGGTAAAGTAACAAGCACATACACAGAAAGCTATGTATGGGATAACACGCATGGTGTTGGGGTTGGTACTACCTTGATTCCTTGTCTTTCTATGCTCATTACTCAGCCAGTATACATTTTCTTCCAAAATTGTTTGGCACATGTCATTTATTTGTAATCTTGAACATTCAGTGTAAGTTTCGTTTGATTCTGTGAGAAATAATTTTCTTTTTTTTACCAGTACTCAACTTTATCTTTAACAACAAATCAAGACATTATGACACGCTGCATCTAGCAAATTATGGAGAGTTACAGGGTGAGGCTAGAAAACAAAGACTTGACAAAAAATCTAACTTGTCCATTAAATGAAGTAAGCCTCTTTTTTTCTCACTGATTTTGTTGTTTGCTTTTGCAAAATTGCAGTTGTGTAATGTGTACCATACATGTATTGCATGAGTGTGTATATGGGGGGGGGGGGGGAGAAGAATACCTATGGCCTGCCAAGTTATGCAAATTGTTAGCTGTGGCCCACAAGCTTTAATAGGTTGGCCACCCGTGTTGTGCTGGATGACAGCAGGGGAAGATTACTACCCAGCTCCAGGGAAGGCTTGAGAAAAAAAAGTGTCTTTAAAAAAGTTATAGACCAGTTTTGGAAACACCCCCCTCTCAAAAAATGAAATTGAAGCTCTTATAACAAATCATGTGAAAGATATGTTTTGACTAATACGTGATAATACAAATTTTGCCGGGAAGCCGCCTACTAAAGTACTAATTGATAATTTTTTTAATTTTTATATCTATCTGGACCAGATAGATATCGCGCACATGTCGCGTAGTCCCATATACATGTACATCTTTCTGTGTACAGTGCTTGTAACTTTACCAAGACTGGGCCAAATTTCTTATCATTTGATGAGTCCAGAACCTTGCAGTACACACCAATACATGTACTTATATGCTAGACGATCACAATGCAATCGCATCAGAACTGGTCTTTATCTTTAAAAATAGTATTGCTACTTTCCTTCTGTGCACCACGATTGTCCACAATTACCATGTTTCCCTGCCACGACTGCATTAGTTAATCTGTAATTTACCACATAAATAACAATTGTTGGTCAAGCTGTCTGGTGAGGCCCTTCACCCTGGATAACTAGATAAATGTAGGTTGAGCTATCTACGGTCAGGTTGTCTGTTGGTCGGGCTATCCAAACCCTGCTATTTAGGTGTACAGTACCGAAGATGACCAGTCTGCACGCATGTGTTGCCCACTCCTTGTGAAGAAAATAGGAAAATGCGCTCCATTATTCAACTTGTATAGATTTTGTTAATGTTTATCGTTTTGTTTTTTTCCTTTCTCCGTTTCTCTTCCTGTAGTTGGTGACGAATTAATAAGTAGCATTGGAAGAGGACTCTGTATTCTGGTGGGGATATCAAAAGATGACACTCCCAAAGAAAGAGAATACATGTGAGTACTCTATTGTGCATACATACCGGTATCCCTCCTTAAACTTATAGGAATCCTCAGCCTGAATAATATGTGTAGGTAAACTCGGTATGCTGAAAGAAGTGATTTATTCTTGCCTATTGATGTACAAAATTCCTCAAGAATATGTACAAGAAATGAAGAACAATGCCTAAGTGGTACCCATTGGTCCCCCATGATCCCCCTTTTCTTATGTTAATTGAGAGCTGATCTGATGAGATAACCACCTGTTAGTGACCATGCAGGGAGGTCTAATCCCTTCTGGCCAAACTAGGGCATATAAACTTTAAAGGTAAAGACCAGTATTGGAAACGCCCCAATTTCAAAAAATGAAATGGAAGCTCTCATTACCAATCATGTGAAAGAATATGTTTTGACTAAGACATGATGATAAAAAAGTTGCCGGGAAACCGCCTACTAATTCATATATTTGGTAAATTTGTTTCTCTCATGGTCTTGTGAGAGGTATAGGGTAGTCCCATATACATCTTTCTGTGTATAGTACTTGTAACTTTACGAAGAATGGGCCAAATTTCTTATCATTTTGATGATTCCAGAACCTTGCAGATGCTAGATGCTAGATGATCAACCTTTTCTGATCGATTCCACAACGTTTCTTTCACAATGCAATCACATGACCATTACTGGGCTTTACCTTTAATATTTATTCAAATTTATGGATGTTCCTTTCCTGGGGACCTAGTGACAAGGTTTTTCATTGACCTGTTATTAATGAATGATCTACAATACTTGAATCATGTCTGCATGAAGTACTTGTTGCTATATTGGGCAAGCTTTTGTCAAGAAGTGTTAGACTTGAAGTTGTCAAGAATACATGTAACCTTTGTTTCAAAAGTATGTCTAAAGGTACATGTATTTAATACATACATTCAAGTACATGTACCGGTACCGTTTTTTTTTTTTTTTTTTTGAAAATTGTGGGTACTTTTATTACAATGTACCTTAGTACATGTACATGTACATGTACATTCTTTTGTAAATTTTACTTCACCATTTCTTTGTTTTTTAATAATTTATTCAAGATAGGTTTTATGGCATTTAGTTTAGTGTGTCATGTTGGAACTGGAAGAGAAAGTTTAAAACTTGTTTTGTAAGTGTGAAGTATTTGTCAGTTATAAAGAATGCAATAACAGTGAAGAGGAATAAATTCTGTTGAAACTTGTCTTTCTCTTCACAGAGTCAGGAAGATTTTGAACTTGAGGTTGTTTGATGATGAAAATGACAAAAGATGGGCGAAGAGTGTCAAGGACAAACAACTGGAAATTCTTTGTGTCAGTCAGGTAATTAATATTCATATGTGAAATTGTATAGAATTTACATTTCTTCATTTATCCCTGCATGTAAGATCATAGTATTTCAGATCACATATTGGAAAGAACAGGAAAACTGCACGCTTAGGGGAATTTCATGGTGCTTATATTTGTTCAGTATAATGTTCCATATATATATACACTGTATATGTGTTTGTAAGTCTACAAAATATGAATTCAATATTAGGATGCAACATGAAAATTTATATTTATATTGATTGTAAAATTGTTAGAATTACATGTGGGTGCGCAAGAGCAGTTAGGGTCTACTCAGAATATCAGATTGTAAAATACCTTGGTAAAGTTCTTGCTAAAGCAGAGCACTAAATGTACAAATCATTTGCTAAGAACCACAGAGGTGATCTTATGAATGCACTTTAACGCAGACTCAATGCCCTTCGGTCCATTGACTTGTGCAATGAGGAATATTGATAGAATAATAAGAATTCCATTTGTTGTCTGAGAAAAATAAACCAACAACAATTAGTTAGTAGTTACACATCAGAATGTAGGTAGTTTTAGTAAGAACAGAAATGATATGTTATGTGATGTATGTTTCATATTTATTTTCAGTTTACACTGTACTCTATACTGAAGGGCAATAAACCAGACTTCCACCAGGCAATGCCAGGAGACCAATCACAAATATACTACAATGAATTCCTTGATATGCTAAGGAAGGATTATAATCCAGATAAGATTAAAGGTGAGGTTGGATACATGTATGCTTATTATGGAATGAACAACAATTTGAAATGTAATTCATAAAGCATTCTGTACTAGTTTATTAGTTGTAAGGCCCTGTCACTTGGTCTTCAGAATGGGGTAGGTGTGTGCTCGATTTGAAAAAAATCATTCACATGATAATTGAAATTTTGGCTTTGATCGATGTACATGATTGTTTCATGAAAGTATTGCAATATCTAGCCATGCTCATGTTTTATTCTGACTTCATTTCCAGTGCTGTAGTTAATCAGAAACAATTCTTAAAATAAGAATAAATCATGAAGGTTTATTAGTCACATGGGTCAATTTAAAGATTGTTTAATTCCTCATGCTAGCTCAACATTATATAGAACATAGATGTAGTTTGATGAAGTTTGATGAATTGGAATTACATGTTTCAGGAATCTTCAACCCATTTCCATGCATGAATGATTGATAGAGAAACCCCAATACAGTCAATAACTATGGAACATGTGATAAGTTGTTCAAGTTGTTAAATTGATAGTCAATGATTCCAGTGAAAGGAAGAAAGGAAACAAAAATCACTGATGGATATTAGAGCAAATAAAGTTTGATAAAGGAAAGTGTATTTTCATTTAGAGTAAGAACACCTCAGGGGAGATCTACGTAGGTACATGTACATGTATGTACCACAATTCAATCAACATATAAAATATACCATGTCATGTCGAGGGATGATTTCAAAGAAATTCTATGAGGTTGTCATATCTACTTCAATAATTAAACAGACCGGACTGATTTTTTAACATATATATTTCTGCAGTGAAATAATACATCTCAGGCACTATTCTTTGGGTCTTCACAACCAGGTAAAGTGTAGATTTGTTTCTTTCTTCAAAGTTGCAAAGACTTGTGATACATCTCTCATGTGGGTACGGTACACAACTAACAAGAAATCATACATGTACTGGTATATCTACACATCCAAATTTAACATGTAGACTGACATTCTCATCCTTGGCAGATGGTCAATTTGGAGCACACATGCAAGTTCATATACAGAATGACGGACCTGTCACTATACAGTTAGACTCACCACCAGACTCAGGCATAAGCACAGGTCAGGAGTCTGCAGGCAATACAGATCTGTTACGGCACTCCAGACAGGTGGGTTTGTAATAGAGCGTTGGAGGGTGTTTCTGATAGCAATAATATTGTTGTACTGCAGGTGTTGTGTAGGTAACAGTGTTCATTCAACAAAGTCCAGCCAAGTAGTCTTGTTGATAAAACAGAAGGCAAGAGAGTTGGGGGTTGGGAAGGGAAGAGAGAAAACAAGGATAGAGAGGAAGAGAGAGAAGGGGAGGGGGTGAAATAGGGTGGGAGCAAGACAAAGGGGAATGGAGTGAGAGACGTATGGGGTAAAGATTAATAAAGAGAGAGAGAGAGAGAGAGACAGGGCCCGGGGGGGGGGGGATTATCAAGATAAATTAAAGTACTAGATTGTGTTCAATCTGAAACATTTTTTTTTTAATTGTTATCTCTTGATTTACAGATGTTTACGTATATCCCTTTTTGCAAAAAATTAAGTGTAAGATTGAAGTTGCATATTCAATTATACATGTACATAGTTCGGTAAATTTTGCTACTAAAGAAGTGGAATCTATTTTGACAGTTGCTTGTTCACTAACAAAAAATGTATCATCCAGCTGAAATTTGAATACAACTTTACTTGTTAAGGAAACTTCATTGTCTCGTATTCATGTAATACTTAAGAAATTGGTAAATTCCTCAAATTGTAGAATAAATTATGTCATATGTTCACAGTACATGTATGCATGCAAAAGACTTCTGTATATACATGTAGTTATCAGAAATCATAGAGCAATTATTGAAATTAGTTACTTCCTAGTTTACATGTTTGCCCGTTTTCATCAGGAGTAAGGGGATTGAAATGAAATACTAGTAGTGTACATGTAGTTCTGGAACCTTATAGTATAAACTGTCGAACCAAACCTTAATACAAACTTATAAATTTAATATTTGATGAAGGCCTATTTGAAAATTCATAGCGTCTTTGCTGCAAGCATTTGAATTGCAGCCAGCAACTGTTAGCTTGCATGTTGCCTGCACGACCTGCCGTCCAACACCGCTTTCGACAAAAACTTCTTTACCATTTATTGATAAGGTTAGTGTATTGTCAAATGTCAATGTAATGTTTCAAAGTGTTTGTTATTGTTTTTAGTATTTTATGCACTGTATAGGTCCCACACTGTACATATTTAGATAGGTAAAGTTTGCTTTCTGTGTTACTATTGAGCTTACAGTACATGTACATGTATATAATCATTGTAGCTTAGAAATATTGTAATGTACATCAATATAATAAGTTATTGTTGCTCTTTTTGAATTTTATAAATACATGAATATTGTTCATTGTCAACGTAAAGAAACTGTCAAAATAGTGTTCCCTTCTTGTAGCAAAATTGTGTGAGTTCTTTCATGTATGTCAGTATATTAATGAATTATAAAAGAAACTAACAATATAGACTTACTTTAAGAGTTTAGAGTACTATTCAAAGCTAGAACTAGAGTCTTATAGACAGATATTGGAGCCCTTGTGTAGTAAATTATGTATGCAATACATTATATTTTTCTGAATTATAAGAGTAAAGAAGACATTTAACTTAAGAAGTTTATTTGATCCAATAAATTCCAAATGGGTTTTGATTCCTGTTGTGAATTTGTTGATGAAATTTGGCAAGCAAGCAAGTGATCTTCAAACAAGGTTCTCCCCTGATTGCTCTGACACAGGCCCCGGCTAACCTCAAACGAAAGCATAGAGGAATACCAACCAACTCTGTGGGCTTTGCACCATTGCACTCTGATCAGGAAACATTGGAGAATTCAGAGGGCTATCTAGCATGTAGTGTTTGCAGCAATGGCCTAACTCATGTGGATGAACGACATTTGACAACTACTGTGTGCAGCAACTGTGGCCGGGGGCTCCATCAAGATTGCTCTGTGCTTCATCGGTGTGACCTAAACTCTGATATACATGGAATCAATGACAATACAGAGGTGATTGACGTTATGTTTAATGGCCTCAAGGTCAATATTTAAGGGTTTGTTAGACAAGATATGCCAACATATTTTTTGAGATGTAGGCTTTAATATTGATTACATGTTGAGTTAAATTTATCATGTACATGTACATGTATATCTTGACAAAATTAAGACATTCAATCATTATCATTATACATGTAAATCCTATAACAAAATGGTTCTTACATATAAGTCATTTTCCAATTTATATTTAATTTTTTTGGAAGTTTTGTATTTTATGAAGACAGAAAAAAAAACACACTTATAATTTGTAAAACAAAAGTAGACAGGTTGTTTATTTATAAAGAAAACCATAATAGATTGATAAAAAGAGAAACAGAGGGTGGACAGAGACAGAGAAACATATACATGTAGATATAATATATAGAGAGAAAACACTGCTTACAGCACTATATTACAGGCAATTCATAAAGTTCCATGCTCTACAGGCTTGTTGATTTATTTTCTCTCCCTTCTGTTGTGTTCCAAATTTTGTTCATGTTAGGGTTCCTTTGCTAATTATCAGGTCTGACATGACTTCCTGTTATTACCCTGAGGCCCTGCATAGGGGCCCCAGTACAGAGTGTTTGGGTGCCAGGAAATTGAATAAAAAATGAAAAAACTGCCTGCACTACAGAATGCATGCTTACAGGAAAGGCCCATAACACAGCTTACAAACCAAAGCTTCGCTTGTGTACTGTATGAATGGTAATCCATAGTATTTGACCATGGTCATACTTTAATGAATGGATTTCCTAGATTTTAATCAATCCCCAAAATCCAATATATCTCAGATCTAGGTGCAATTTATTAATAATATCTATTGGTAACATAAAATTAATTGTAAGTTACTATTCATTGTAAAGGTCCAACGATCACCGCCCCCCCCCCCCCCCATGCTATATACGAGGCATTCAAATGATTTACATCTAAAGAGCATTTAAGGAGATATGTAAGATTAAAGGGAAATACAACCCAAATAGACATCTACTCTAAAAGAAAGCAGAAATATCAAGAGAAGCAAATTGATGAAATTAAATCTGACTAAATATGAGAAATTTATGAGTTTTTTAGAGTTGTAATCACTATACATTACATGTACATGTACATATGGGTACTTCAAATTGGCTGAAGCAGCAATGTCAATGTGATGTAGTGCCGGACTACTATCCCATCTGTTCCAACATAAAATGACTAAAATTCAAATGTTAACAAAAATAATGGCTCAGAGGGGCATTTCTCTTTTGAGGACCAATGATAATATGCTATTTATAATATATTTTGAGTAGAGCCCCAAGGGAGAAGGAACTTAGGAGTAAAACAGAAATTAGTGATATTTTTGTACACAGCAAATGGGAGAGTAAACCAAGTCCTGCGTCACAATCCACTAACCAAACTACCAATTTGAGATTTGCATAGACTTAGTGATCTCATATTTCAAACATTCAAACTTTCTTACTATTAGTCCGATTCATTTCAAACTCTTGCCATTCTGTTTCTGTTATTTTTCTGCTTTCATACAAATCAACTTCTTACAAGGGTTGGATTGCCCTTTAAGTTTATACTGCGTGCTCGAAATGATACAAGAGTGCATTGATTAGTCTATTCTCAATTAACTTTTACTTTTATTTTGAGTTTAGTGTTAGTGTTAGTATTCAAATGTGCAATATCTCTAATTGAAGCTGAACTTGTGATTTCAGCATGAAAGTCAAAACACACAATGCAGTTAAATAGTTGCCCTGTTTAAAACGAAATGCCCACCATTCGATACCTCAATAAATATTTTGTTTTGTTATTTGTATGTAATATCTATAAAGTGGTAATACTATATTTGAAACATGAGCTTCTAATATTAATTCTGAAAAGACATTTTGCAAGTTTGAATCGACTCTAATTGACATACAAGTGACTTGTGAGTAGACAACACACGACCTACACACTTCTGGTTCGGTGTGCCCAGTTTTATATAATTTTTTTTTTTATACTCATCAGTTAGCCCATAGAATATGAGATCAACTTTTTTTTAGGTAGATTTATACATTGATTTGATTTGATTTGATATATTTATTTATGTTTGGTTTTCTCTTTCTTTTGCAGTTATACAAATATATAATAAACAAAATTTAACATATCATTGCAAATTTTACACATGACAAAAGAGTATATGTAGAATAAAGTAAGGCTGGCTGTAACTAATTAAAAAAAATCAAACAGGAGGGTTGGCAAAGTAAGCAAAGCTTGATAGCATGACTACCCTCGATGGATACATAATACGCAAAATTTTGTTTAGGTGATTAGTAAAACATGCAGAGAGTTCATGCACAACCAACCAGTGATTAAAACTATCATATTCACAATGAGTAGACTTGTTCCCCTTGATACATCCTTGTTACTTATCAGCTTTCAACCCATTTTCCCCTTTTAGAATACTGCTGTAGACGGCATCATGATACATGCCCCAGCCAGAGTGTGCGTTGAATGCCAGCAAGGTGGTGTGATGGCTATGTGTGCTGGGTGTGACAATAACCTCCATGAGATGTGTAGAGCTCAACATGAATGCCCCGCCTTAGCTCAACACAAACATCCCACCCTCAGTCAGCTTTTACACAAGAAGTATTCAAAGTATGGCCACCGTTCAAAACCACCAGAGGTATGGACAAGTTTTTAATTGGAATCATTATGCATGCTTTGATTCTTGTAGTTATACTGAAATTCAACTCCTAGGCCCTAGGGCTGAGAATGCAAATTTACGGTGTCAATTTAATTCAATTGATACTGCATAGAAGCCGTTATGTGGGGTTGTGAATTTGTGTAAATATTATATCTTTATATCATCAATATTTTAGTATCAGTAATTCCATATTAATTTCACCAATTTTTTTTTGACAAACAAGATGGATACGCGTCACTAAAAGCCTAAAATCGCCAACTCCCACTCAATTAAATAAAATTCATTTAATTGTAAAATGTTATAAATATAGCTGGTCAATTCCCAGAGTATTGTTAAGCAGGAGACACAGTGCATATGAACTAAGCCACATTGTGTAAACATCTCATGTTGAGGGGAATATCATCTTTTATTTGTACTTGAACAAGAGTGAATTCGAAGACCATTTATTTAATTCCTCACATGTTAAACTTGGAATCCTTATTATTCAGGTCTATATTCTGTTTGTTTTTTAGGCACAGCAGCCTAAGAAATCATTCCGATTGGAGAGATGCAAGACAAAGAAGGATTGCTGCATCTGTTCCAATAGAGGTGCAGGCGTTCACATACGGCGCAGGTCACAAACTGTGTGCTATTACTGTAAGAGAGGGCTGCATTGGGAGTGCAGATTCAGGCACAACTGTGAGCTAATGACAACAGACCCAGAACAGGTAAAGCTTTTAAAAATGTCTGATTAAAATATGATTTGTAGGCTAATCATGAACTCTATGGCCTGTATTATATTGGAATTTTGTTCTTACACTAGGCTTATGAAAATTATTAAAATTGGGTTTAATTAACAAAGGGAGTTTGTCTGCAGTTAAATTTTCTTTTGTTAAATGTTATCTTAGACCCAGGATTGGGCTTAACTGAATTGGAAGAATACACACCTGACATTTTAAAAAACAATTATAGGACTATAGTGGAAAATTAGTTTGTAGATGATAGGTGCAGTGGCTCAGTGGTGGAGTAATTGTCTCGTAACTGTGAAGCTGTTGGTCTGAACCAAGTCGATGTGCTAGTGCCTTTTAGTGAGGCATGAATCCTTTTACCATGTCCCTTGGGGAGACCATCAATCAACCACCATCCCCATAAGTACACGATTGATCAAATTACAAAAAGAATATATACCTTAGTGATATGAATTGGCTTTGTACATTGGGGTTTTGCAGCCTTTCCTTTTTGAGGAAGTTTCCTAGATTTCATCTGTGCTGGATTATTCCTTATGTCTCTCAATTCACTCAGTAAAAGTGCATGAACTTCTGTATTGTATTTCAGTTTATGATCAAACATAGACGGTTTTGAAAATAACATTTCAGACAAGTCTTTTAACAAATCTATGAATGCACATGCATATGTGATCAAAGTGTGAATGTTACATTTCAGTTATTCATTCTTGATGTAGACTGTAAATGTTTGAAACATGTTATTATTGTATTATGATTGTTTGAATCACTGACAATTAGTATTTGTCTTGTATCCTTCAGCTCGCTGATGGAGGAACTAATGTGGTGTTTTTGACGGGTGGTAACAGAAAGAGGAGAGATTGCATTGTCTGCTCACAACGCAGGCTGGGAAAGAGACACAGGTCTAGGACTATATGCAAGTTTTGCAAGAAAGGCCTGCATCGGAAATGTGAACATAATCACATGTGTGCCTGGATGAAAAATGAGGAAGAAGTCAATGAAAATGTAAGACATTAATAAAGCAGTAGTATAGATTTTCATACCATGTTTAGGAAGCCATACGTTTCAGTATACGATCTTGTTTAGCAAATAATTCATTTACAGCCATATAAGTCTTGAAATGGTGGAAATTGCAGATCCATTAGGTCATGCTGGATCCTCTGACAAAAAGGATTGTGTGGATACAAAATAGTTATATTATTGTCCCAGCTAAAAATAATTTTGACTGATAGTGTACAACAAACACCATTCCTATATTGAGTTGCTTGGTTGTGGTGTACTTTTTTTCTTCAAGACCCCTTGTGATAATTTATTTTTTGTTCTTGTTTTTTACTCTTACTGCTTTTTAAATTTAATTAATTGAATGTAATTTAACAGTGCGTATATATCTTTTCTTGCAGGAGTTGAATAGAATTTCTTCTGGCAGTCAAAAAAAGAAGAGAAAGACAGGCTCTAAGGCCCAGAGCACGTTGCTGGATAACAGTAGCAGCCAGCTGCATATGACAAATCAAATATCAACTCATAGCATTGGCAGGAGCATCTCCAATGCAAATCTGCAACTCAGTGCTCAACCACAACTCAACTCTCACACACGGCTCAACTCTCACTCACAGCTCAACTCTCACACACAACTCAACTCTCACACACAACTCAACTCTCACACGCAGCTCAACCCTCACATGCGACTCCATACTCAAGAAGGGTTATTGTCTCAACTCCAGCTGAGACCACATGAAACTCAAACACATGCTCACCGGAATACTCTTGCCCAGACATCCACTGCTCTTGCCGAGACCTGTAATATCAAAGTTGAAATTGAAGAGGACTGTGAGTTCATTTCTAATACAGCCAACCATACGGAAGTGGACTCCACTCAAGGACATCATTTCTTACAGGTGAGTTGAAGGAAGAATCACTTCTTCCTTTTCTCTGGATTGTTAATTTATTAATGAGCACACAAGGGAGATGTCAACTAAAGAAGGAAAGTCAACCATTTGCCTTATCATTGAAATTAGGTTCCAAATTTACCCCTGGTGATAAAAGTTAATTTTGGACCAAGATATAGAAGAACATTTCATGATTTAGTTCTTTTCCTCCAGTGACACAGAAATTCAGGTACAGATAAATGGTGCATGTATAAATGACTTTTAAATGGTAAAAAAAGGGTTATAACATTTTTTACACTAGTTTGGAAATGTATGAGTATAAAGATATTGTGAATACCGATTTCAATCTAACAGCTTTCATTGAATAAGACACAAGGAGTAAGAATATTTCAATTCCTTTCTTTGAATAAAAAACAACAGGAAGACATGGAGAGTGATAGGAAACCAACAGTTGTGAAGATCCTTGGTGATGATGTTAGAGATCAAAGGAAGGACTGCATCGTATGCTCTAGTCGTACCTGCTTTGGCAGGCGTAAGAGAGCCTACACTCAGTGTAGTCTGTGCAAGAAAGGTCTTCATCATAGGTGTCTTCAGTTCCATGTCTGTGGTCTCAGCAAACAACATCCAAAGGTATTTACATATACTCCAGTTTTTTTTGCTGCATTCATTCAATCAAAGTGACCTTTTTTTTGTTAAGTAGCAGCATGCGAAAGGTGTCTTGATAGATGTTTGCAAGTCATGAACGCACAGATAATTGTTTACACCACAAATTTGAAGAGAACCAGGGCCCTGTTTCATAAAATTTATCATTTGTCAATATTCATTGACAAATTTGCTCACAGCCAATCAAATACATTTATTTCAGTAGTTAATCACAGTTATTGTGGCTTCTTATTGATATCATATAAAACATGAGTCAGATTCACATACTCAATGGGATTTTCTTATCGATTGGCAAATTGAATACCTAAGTTTACAGGACAGCAAGGGGGAGTGGTTTGGACGCCCAAGCATTTTAATAACTTTCATATCATTTACTTTTAAGATTAGTGAGAATAATAAACTTGAGAAATCTTTTCCTTCTCAGCCTATTACGATGGCCAATCATATGTTGTACTATCAAGAAGCCTGACCAGTTTTCAACCTTATCAATTACACTATTACCAAATGTATGACATTTTCAGCTGAGAGCCAGAATGATATCTCATATCATTAACTCCATGTCTGTAAGCAGACAAAATGAATTTATTTTAAATGGAAACTTTCCTTGTATGCAGACGGGTGTATCATATGAACATTTTGATAGATTGTGCGTATTGAATGATTTAATTCATTGTAAATTGTTATCATTTGTTTATGCTAGTATGATGTCCCAACTGTGAGCTCTGCAGTGGATAAAACAACAGTGTTCACCTGGAGTAATAAGGTAAACCATATATGTATTAAATCTCAGTAAAGGTATCATGAATAGAGGCATTACACAAATGTGATTAGATTCTGCCCCCTGTGCAACATTAGCCTCTGCCAAAACATATAATGGAGTAGGAATATCTGCCAATATAGCTTGCAATCTGATTTCCTCATATACATTATGAATGTGGATGTAATGTAAAATGACTACCGGTAAAGTCATATTTATGAATTCATGACTTGTTTTTTCACCATGCAAATTATCCCTGGTGATAGACATATTTGTCACATTTTTTGCACAAAATGTGCGCTGGATGAAACAATTCATGAGGGCTTCTGGCGCCTTTCATTTCATGTCAAAGTATCAAGCTTAAAAGTGGCCGATCTTCTAGGCTGCTCACTCAAAAACATCGCTTTACAGAGCGATGAAATGTTTGATTTCCTTTGCAGTATTTTCGAAATTTGGTTTAAATGTTAAATGAAACTATAATGATGGTGATGGACATAGTGTACTGTGAAAATTGAATTCTTTGTTGAATTCTATATGTTAACTGTTCATTTCTAATTATGTTACTTTATGACAATCAATTATATATGCCCCAACAAAATTTCTGCCTCCCTTTATATGTACCATTTTATTTGTCTTTAATTATTTTTTTAATCCCAATTTTTGTTGTATCTTTGCAATATTTAGTAATGAGCTCTGCTTTCTGTTATTCAGTTCATATTATCTATCTAGAAATCAAAGTATGTGAGTATAAAATTGTGGCGAAGTTTTTGATGAATAATATCTGTAGATCAGATCAATGCGAATAAAGTGGCATCACACCATTTCTTGCAATCATTATGTCTTTAAGCCTGATGATATGGTAGAGGAAGCCGATGAGTTGAGTGACGGCTTCTCACAGGAAGATAACCCAGAGGTGGTAGCAATGTTGGTCAAGTGTGGACCACAAAGCTTAGTAGACTGTAATGAATGTGCCTACCATGATGGAAACAAGAAGATGACCCATCTCATGTGCAATGTATGTGGTAAAGGTGTCCACAGGAAATGCTTCTATCGTCATCAGTGCTTCAGGGATGAGGAGAACACAGAAACGCATGTGCCTAACTTGGTATGTAATCTAAGGTTGTCACACGGTTTACTCGATGGGTAATAGCATAATGTTTGAAATAATGTAATCATTCACCCTTTGGGTCAGAATATTGTAACTACAGTATTAAATTTTAGCATAAATTTGTGGAAATGAGGGAAAAGAATCTAACAGAGAGAGATATATAAAGATAGGGATATTTTTTTGTTAAATCACTCCTAAAATGTGATCAATCTCGGACAAAAAGGATATGGGTAGCATAGTGTTCAGTTTGAACATTCAAATTGGAATTGGGCATCTATTTTCAAGTAACTCAAGTGAGAATTTTTATGGTGACCTATGAAAATATTTAAAGAAATCATGTTTTTCATTTTTTTCCTAATTTCATATTCACAAATTCAATATGCCTCTCATCCCTCTAGAAAGATGGGGTGTTATTAATGAATAGTGTGAATTATATGAAATGTAGTGAGTGTATATTCTGTTTTGAAACTGCACAGAACACAGGCACGTTTGTTGGGGAGAGACCATTAGTGGTACGGATAGAGAGCTGTGAGGTGAAAGATGGAAGAAAAGCATGTGATGTTTGTTCAGGAAAGAAGCGGGATGGGAAGAGAAATAGATCAAGAACACAGTGTGCTGTCTGTAGGAGAGGTCTACATGTCAGGTGCCTTGCCCAACATATCTGCCCCGGGAGCAACGTTAGCAATGCACAAGTGGGTTTTTGATTGTGTACACTAAGCTTTTTCTTATCTTTTTATAAAACACCATTTATGAATGGATACTAAAACATCAAAACCTTACCTAATATGCATACTCCATCCTGACGGGCAGCATAATAATAATAATAATAATTAACAACATTTGTATAGCGCTTATCACAAAATATGTCTCTAAGCGCTTAAGAAAAATAGAAGAACTTAATGTATTAATTCTTCCTCCTTGACTTGTAACCAATGTGGTTGTCAAAATAACCTGTTTCTGAAGCAAACTCTCACTAGTAAGTTTGTACAATACGCTTACAATGTTACTACAACTTTTTGTTGCATTTTGTTGTGTTGTTTTTTCTTTCAGTTTTGTTTATTTTGTTATAAGACAACCTCTCCTGTATATTAAAAGTAACAGTTGAAGGAATTTAATAAAACTGAATTAATATGATCTACACTAAAGGCATTGTTACTGCAAACATGAAGATTGAAAAATGGATGTTTGATTATAAATTATTTATTTGTTTCTTGATGCAGGATTCATCCTTCACTGCTTTAACCGAAGCCACCATTCCAATGACCATTCCAAACGATGACGATGAGGAGATGAATGATGTAACACCATCCGGAGAACCTTGTCAGCAGCATCTTTCAACACCCTCTACATCCAATACAAACTTCATTGATGGTGTAAGTTGAAATAACATGAGACATTGTCTATTTCTCGATCCAGGTTGTGTGATCTTCAGTTATTATGAAGCAAAATAAACAAGGATGGCAATAAAAATGTGGAATGTGATTGAAATTACTACTTCAAGTTTATATCTGAATTTTCTGGTATTTGTACTGAGGTACTTTATATAGGTCTGGTAATTTTTATTCCAAATGAACATTGCTTTTTCTTTTTCTAAATGTTGATCATTTGTTCCTTACATTCTCATTTGTTAGTTCTACATCCATGCCAACTTTTAACAATATAGCTCTTTTTTTAAATTGGTGAATGCTACTCGAATATCATTTTATAAATTTTCTATCTCTTTCCTGTCAATAGGATCATTCTCCAGTGCCTATGAAAGACCGAAAAAATAAGGACTCCAATCTTCTAAAGACAGGCCAAGACAAATTCTGCACTGTATGCCATTCTGGCCAAAAAACCAGGATGGCTTGCCTTGTCTGTAAAGAAAACGTTCACCTAAGATGTGAGTGGCGCCATTACTGCAAGTTCAATGATACTTCCAAAGGAAACACAGTGGTAAGAATGAGATGTTTTCTTTAATGATGGCAGAGCTGGCATACATACATATAATATTTCAAAATTAGAATTTAAAAAAAGGTTGGTTTCAATAGTAGATTAAAAGTTTAAGGTCAGCTTGCTTTTCCTTATCACATGAGCAAATTGTTGAACAGTGTACTTTTAGTCTTGAATCTGCACTTTCATTTGAACCCCAAAGGCAGAGGTTTGAGTATGTCACAGCTACGGATGTACTAGGGGTAAGGTTGTGGGTATAGGTTATGGACCTTCCTATTTCTGATCAAGTCTTCCAGTTTTATCACGTTAAATTTCACTTCAGCCACACTTGGTTTAGACTTTTGTAATTCTATTTTGTACCACTTGCATCAAACACAAGTCTCTTGTTTGCAGAGATTACAAAATACTGCTGCCCGTATTGTTACTTTGTCTAAGAGGTCAACCCACATAAATCCCATTTTGAAATCTCTCCATTGGTTGCCAATTCAGTTTTGTACAGTATTTAAGATTTTGTTACTTGTTTTTCATTGTTTGCATGGTACTTCCCCTAAGCACAACTCAACTTCGTTCACTTTTCATAGTCTGTGTAGACAACTCAGATCTTCTGACTCTTCTCTTCCTGTAGTCCCCAAAATAACAACATTATGGGGGGGGGGGTCAATCTTTTGCACATGCGTTCTATGGAATAAGTTATCACAGCCTTATAAGAAAATAGCTTCCGTAAACTCATTAAAGTCTTCTCTTGAAACTCATCTGTTCAAAACCTCTATTCAATCATTCAATATTTCTACATTTCATCTCTGTCTTTCATGTATATTTTCTTAGTATATATTTATGTCGATTTATTTTTTCTGATTTACCCTCTTTTACTCTTAATTGTATTGTTCATGTATTCTTGTTGCAATTTTCATTTAATTATAGTCTATATTATTCATGAACACTCTGCGCTTGACAAAAACTCATTATTATTGCTGCATAGTGCAGAAATGAGTATCCTTTTCAGTCATCCGTTTGCTCTCATTTTGAAGGCTATTACAGGTGGACGTTTCACTGGAGATGTGGTTCCGATCCTTGTGAGTGATGTCAAGACAAGGAAGAAAGACTGCGCAGTGTGTTCCAATCGTAAGGCAGGCAGGCGCAGTCGCTCCAGTACAATGTGTCCCCATTGTAAGAAAGGACTGCATAGGATCTGTGCTCCACAACATATATGTCCTATGATCAACCTGCCTCAAGAATTTACCGAGATGGTGAGTCCTTAGAGTGTCAGTGCAGCCCTGTCTGATCTGCTTTCAGTGGAATGATTTTTTTTCATTGTAAGAACTGAACATCTATTATTTTAGAGGTCATATTATTTTTTTTCCCTTTTTCTTGGAAAGATGCAGGGAATAGAATGTGAATTGGATTAGGGATTTCATATGCTATCAGTGATGTTGTTTTCTATGACTCTTATTCTTGACAAAACTTGTTACATATTTCATATGGCTAATGACTTAAAGAAAAAGTAGTCAGTGAATGTATTGGAAGGGGTTGGGAAGGGGTAAGGAGATGATTTGGCCTTCTCAGTCTATTTTTAAGTCATTTTTTAAACTATTATATTTCTCTTTTCTTTTATAGGATACTTCAGATAATCAAGAACCATTTGAAGATGAAGATGATGATGATGACATGGGATATGTGGAGATCAACGATGGTATAACCCGTTACTGTTGTGTTTGTTCCACATCAAGAAAGTCACAGATCACCCGTACAGCATGTTCATCGTGTGATCGAGGCCTTCATCCACAGTGTGTTCTGCTACACAACTGTCACAGTATGGTCCCAAGGAGATTGCAAATTCCAGCGTATGAGAAACAAACCGCATCTGGGGACAATGTCACTCAAGATGTGGAGAAAGTTCGCTCAGTCACTGCTGTCGTTGACGAAGTAGAGGCTTCCAATCACCAGGAAAAAAGCATTCATGAAGATATTGATGATGAATACGAGGATGTGATCCAGGGCCATGCATCCAATGGTGATCCTAAGCAAACAAGTGAAGTTTCTCAAACATCTGTCAAAGGATTTGATACAGGCGTAACATCTGTAAAATTACTTGATGAGAGAAAGGATAGATCTGGTGAGCTCAAAACGTACCTACTTGTGACCGATGACAGTTCGGATGAATTCTCCCAAGCTGAAGAGGTGGATTCAACTGAAGACCCTGATGAAGAGGATACATCAATGGAGAAGAAAGCAGAGGAGGTGGAGCAGAAAGTGGCTGAGAGCAAACACAAGATAGATGGTGGAGGTTTTCATCAGCAGCACTCTGAGTTAACAAACAACTCTGAATACCCTCTTAACAAGGGAAATGAGCCAAATGATAGAAATTCAAAGATACATGATACTTGTAGCTCAGTTGAGGTAGTGCATCCAGCCCTTACACACACAGAGCTCATCTTAGAATGTAGCAATAGTCCAGAGGACATGCAGATTGGCTGTTATAGCACCCTAGAAGACATGAGCTCTGACAACCAGATACATCCTGAGGGATCAACCCAAGACCTGGATGATATTGTAGCTCATATCAGGGAAGAGTTGAGTCAGGTGGTGGGGGTAGAAGATCAAATCATTGACCTTCGGCAAATTGAGGGGGAAGTTCTTGCCATTGATAGCGTGTAGAAATCTCAACAGAAAAAAAAGGACATTTTATTTATTTCACCGACAAAATGTGTCTCTCTGTCTCTTTTTGTCACAAGTTTATGACCAGCATTTTTTAAATGAGAGTGACTGTCGAGCAAGGGTTTCGGTGTGTCAACTTGTGTGCTATTTATCATTGATATGAAATAGAGCATACCTCAAACTTGTGCGCATCACAGTATGTAAGTCCAAATTTAAAAAAATGTAATTTGAGATCAGTTGCCATACTATAATCATTATGGTATTATTAAAAGTCACAATATTATTACCGTATAATAACATGTACTGGTCAGATAAGAAAAATGTCTCATTTTGACTTGTTTCTGAACTTATATTTGTAGCAAATTTCAATATTTAAAAAATGTTAGGAAGCTCACTGAAAATGTAAAGTGCTAAATGTACAGAAATGACGTAAAAGTTTATGTCTTATTTTTGCCATTTTGTGTTGGTGCCCTTGTCATTCCACGTTTAAGAACGTCTGTAGTTTCTCAATTTCTAGGCATGTTATACCTTCGTACCTCTTTATTTCTTCATTCAATTATGTCCACTACATGTATTATATCTTATGTTTTGCATGCTTGTCATAGTATAGTAACCAGATATTAGATACCAATTTTAGATTGTGATGTTAATGTTAAAAGACCAATGTTGTGAAGGAGAAAGATTTTATAATTTTACATTTTATTCATCCATGTTAGATAAATTAAGCCTGAAATCCTTGTAAACTAAGCTTCACAAAGTGCTTGCATTTTCTTGAATATCAGTATACTGTTATCATTTTACTCAAATGTGTGTCTTGAATACTCTAGAATTTTACAATGTAACATTTTATTTTTCAATGTATCATTCTGTTTTATGTAATTCTTTATACTTCAGTGTAAACTTTTGCAGATTATAAAGATACCCATAAAATGTCATCAATGCTTGTCAACATTTCTGTTTGTTGACCAAGACTTTTTTTTTAAATTATTGTAAATGTTTTTAGCCCTTTTTACAGTTTATCGATTTATTCAACGTATTTATTCATGTTACTTTTTTTCATGGTGCTATATAATTTATTCCAAATTTCATGGTTCTATTTGGCCTGTTGAGGTATTACTTAAGTCATGTGATGTTGTTTTAGTCCTTGATATGCTATGTTGTCTTGAAAAGCAAATAATTTCTATCTTTACTGGTATGGATATGAATATGGATATGAATATCCAAGTGTGAATGATTATATTTATTTCTTGTTCAGAACACAGCACATTTCCACTTATAGGCTGTACGTTTGTGCATGAAACTTGGTGGTTATTCAGTAATTTGCATCCTAACCTTAATGTAAAAGGTTTTTTTAATGCATTTTGACACTCAATAATCCCACCTCATATTTTTCTCAAATGGTATGTGCAATATCAGCCTAGAAGATCATGTTTATGTCATATGATTGTCACTAACTCATTCTTAAAGATACAAGTCATTTCTAAGGTGCAATAGGTACATTCATATTACAGGAACAATGATATAGAGTTTTATGATGCCCTTGCAAATGTCCACAGAAGACAACAATTCTGACTGACTTATTCAGTGTTGGTACATTTTCCACTGATCATTAGCTTACTTACTCTTCATCTAAATCTCTCATAAGATTAATGAGATTAATTGCCAATATGAGTTTGCTAGTTCATCCTCTTGCCTTGCCCAATAGTTTATTTTTTAAGTTTGTTTGCTTTAAATGCATAATATGTAACTACTACTTATTTAAAATGTACTCTTTAACTATTTTCAGTAAAAACTTGAAGTGGTTAAATTGTGCATCTATCAATATTGAATTGCCTTGAAACACATCTTGGAAAGGTTCAGGTGAAAATACAGAAGCTAAGGTTAACGGATTAACATAAAAAGAGTGTCTTTATTCTAGTTTTGTTTTTCCATGTTGTTGTTTTTTTTGTTGGGGGGGGGGGGCTAGTTACCTGGAAATTTTGAATTTTTAAATACAGTATTGCACATTTCACTTTGTATTTAATGTTGTTGACTAACATGGCGTTTCAAATGTGGGATAAATAATTTGTCATAGCCAGAAGAAAGGGAAGGGAGGGGGAGCGGGGACCTCTTGCCCAAGGATAAGTTGATGTTCTCTTGCTATTTGTGTGTATTGAAGTACAAATGAAGTACAAATGTGTACATGTCATGGGAAATGTCTTCCCATGAAAGACATCTGAAGCCAAATTAAACAATATACCGGTAGTCAATACCCCCAAATTGAATCTTTGAAGTTTGTTGGAGATGACTGTTTGCAATCCTGGCTTTCATGGAATGGTTCAAAATTGATTTGTTTGTGTGTCTGTTTTGTTTTACATTTCAAAGTGCAAGTAGCTAATACATGTGTATCTGTACAGAGCTAGAATGTTGTTAAACTCTTGTGAGTTAATGCTCTTCTGACTCCAAACAGACTACTTTGTGTTCATTCACTAATAGGTAACAAGTGAAATGGAATCATCTGCGGAGTGTCCCTGTCTGTTCCTTGTTAGGGAATATGTACAAGGTTCATGACTTTACATGATTTTGTGTGACTGGAAATGAATCAAATTAACAGTTACCATGGCTATATGTATCACTCGTATTATTCTGCATTGCAAGTATATATGAAGAGACATATTAATAAACAGATAATGTATTATTGAAATTAGAAACAGAATTATTGATATGAAGGAAACATGTGTATACATTTTGAAATAAAACATCACAAGTATGTGATATTTTTTACATCAAAACAAGTTTGTGTAGTTATCTCTAGTACTTATTATCATTACTTTATTGTTGCTTTTAATTATGATTGTGATTCAGAATTTAAAGGACTACTTATTGTCTGTTTAAACTTTGTAAAAAAGAAAGAAAAGATCTTGATAATAATTGTTTATATCCTTATCTCTTCACAAGAACGTGGACCCTCTTCATGAGTCTTAACCTTGTTACAAAGGAATTATGTTTGAGACAGATGGAATGAGAGAGGGATTGAAAGAGAAGGGAAATCTATTAGAGAGAGGGAGGGGGATGACGAGGATAATGAGGGAGGGGAGGGGAGAGAAGGATAAATTGGAGTTTACACACATAGTTGGTGTGTTTGGTATTCCAATAGCACAACATGTAGTAGTCATTTACTAAGACGGGACCATTTGCAAAACGGTTTCCTTACAGTGCAACATGTATTACATAATTATGCAGAATAACAAAGGTTTAGCATAATTGAGTAAAGGATGCTACATATCTGTTAAACAAAATATTTTTTGTGGAGCCACTTTAGTGATTACATTATTTTCTATTTGCCTAATCATCCGTCTAAGACACTCTCTGTATCAAGCTACTCTTTCCCATGATCATTTATCTTGAGAATGGAATCATCCTCTTCTTGTTTGTCAGTCTGGAACCAAGACGCCCGTTGCTGTCGTCAAAGCACAGCCCAAGGACAAGAAGGTAGAGAAGGCAACCAAGTATGTGTCTAACTTCACAGAGACTTTCCAAGATCAGCCTGATACTCAACAACAGTTCATTGATTCAATCAACAAAGGGACACAGGGCAGGTAAGACAGTCATACACTCAGCTGCATTTATTGATATGCAATACCACCACTAGTTACATTTCCTTTTTTTGTAGGTCAAACATTCTTTTCTTTTTTTCAATTTTATGATGATGTATTCCAAAAGACACAGCCTAAATGTACCAAGCAGGTGTATGTATTTGAACATGTTCTTGAAGATAACCAGAAAATAAGCTCAAAGTTTGGTACTCTTCTATTGTTTACACCTTTGTTCTTCATCTAGTTATGCTCAAAGTTTGTAAGGGCTTTGTTTGCCTCAGCAAAACTTGTGTCTCATGCATTCATGCAATGATATACAATAAAGACATTTTGGGAAAAAGGAATACCGGTAAGCATATTGCTAATCAAGGTCTAGTCCTGGGGCCACTCTTACAAAGAGTTGTGATCGATCCAAATCAATCGCAACTTCCTCCAATCAATCGCAAGTTTGCAGTCTCCTATCTCTTATGTACATAGTTGCGATTGATATCAACTTTTTGTAAGACAGGGCCCTGGTAACATAATATAGACTATCCATTTGTATCGTTCTTAAATGGTTTGTAGTTATAAGCTATTGTTATGTTCCATTTGTAAGAATAAAACGGTTATAAGAACAATTATGAAATCTATAATTAATAACTCAATCAAAGACATACATAACAAACCTATTGTTGTTATTTCACTGGAGGTCAGTAAATCATAAGAAATAACCAGTGACATAAAGTTGGTACTGAATAAAATACAAAACTGAACATCAAATTCATTTTCCTTTGACTTTGATAACATAAATAGTAAATTATCCTTCTCACCCAGCTCATCTTCAACACAATTCTCATATTGATCACTTTTAAATGCATTTTGTTAATGTTCTCCACTTTTTTAACATTTACTTTTTGTCAGATTTGTTATTATGAGTTTTAAAGAAGATTGTTATACCTGCAGCCAGTGACTTAATAGAGCTGATTATGCCAATAGTCAATTTAAAAAAATAATGTTATATGGCAGAAAACTTTTCAAATGTCTGACATTCTCTTGATTCATTGGGGAGTGATATAAATATATGTGAGGACAAGTACATGGCCATATTTTACGCCTAGTAGCTGACCTTTTTTTTCATCACCTATCCCTCCTAGCATCAGTGTGGCAGAGATGATGCTATCAGTCACCGGTCTACTGTCAGGTCAGAGAGAGCTGTTATGTAGTCTGACTGGATTCCTTCCTCCTGGTCACACTGTTGGCATCCAGAACAATGACCCTACACAGGTCATTGTACGCATACCAGGTCAGAGGTCAGCTCTGAACAGGCAGGAGTTGACACAGTTTGTGGACTCAATTAGGGTGAGTGTGAAGTTACCTATATTGTTTTAGCATTTAGGTGTATGATTAAATATTACTTACATGTAGTACATATAGGCATATTATACAAATATTGACCAGGAGTGAAATATGCTAATTACGATCCTCACAATCGATATTAAGTGACGAGCTGTGGGCCAATCACAATTTTGTTTCTGTAAGAGCTATCTGATACCTGCTTTTGTATTCAAAACTCTTTCCTTTCTATCAGTGGCAAATTCTGCCCAAGAATCGCAGTGATGAACAATGCAGGGTTTTAGTCTCTTCTTTTCTTTTTTTAAACACCAAAGTGTAATCTTATGAAGTTTGCCTTGTAACAGATATTTTGTTCCCAATTCAACTATCAAACCAAGAATACAAATCAAAATACTAACTCCTGCAAGTTCATTTGATGAATATAGGTCAAAATCATGGTGGCACAGGAGGGCTTGATAAGTTATAGTATATGATATTGATAAAACATTATTTTTACAAAGACAAAAATCAAACACAGTTGATGTGGCCTAACCAACATTTAATAAAGGATTGTTGTTAGTGTTGATAAGTGCTAGTGAAGGGCAGTTTTTACCATCATGCAGATACTATTAACTTTGATGGTTTCGTCTTGGGGTATTATTTGCCCTTGAATTATGTCAAATTTGATTTTTCTCATGCAGTGGGGGATGAAAATAACTTTGCTTGTTTTCTGAATTCCTTGTAATGTGATGATGGGCTGTCCTAATCTTCCATCACTCTTTTTATTCTGTGCTAAATCACTGCAGTGATGAAAATAGAACAAACCATACTAACAAGTTCAAAAGTCAGAAATGGGTATGAAATGTGGGTTTTGGTAATCATATATTTTGCAGGATGAAATATGACTAGATAAATCTCAAGTTCGTAAATTGATGACATGGCTGACTGACTGGCCGACTGTGCTATCATGGCTGTACAACACTCTTTACCTTTTCTAGCTAAAATTAGGTCTCCTAACGTAAATTAATTCAACTCGATGTTTTAAATTTCATTTCTATCAAATATTGTTTATTTTGCAGAGTAACTCTGCATCGGCTGTTCCTGAAGATCAAAGGGCACCCTCAGACATGACAGCAGGGTTAAGTGAACTTATATCCCAGTTTGATAAACTATCAACGACGCAGTCATAGTTTGAATAGAAGCAGTGTTGTCTATTAACTTTCAATGTGTGTAGTAGTTAGAATTTTAGCTTTTAAGTTTGTTAGTACCAATACTAAGGTAGAAAGATAATGTGTGTGTAATTTATAATATCCTTTATGATCAATGATATGGAAGGTCACATTGTAACCAAAAATGAGCATTCTGTATTGAGTTCTGTTAAATCTTGCTTGCAATATTTTGCTTCTCAGTTGTGCAAAAGCTACCAATAGTGCATGTAATGTTGCAAGGCCTTCATTATAAGTACTTATAGCTACATGGAAATGCAATTAGTGTCTTTAAAAAAGAGTCAGTAGAAATATTGAATGGGATTGGAAGAATTGGCTTACATGCAGGTATTTAGGTTCACCTTGGATTGAATATATTCTGAGCGTGTTTGAGATTACCTCATATTTGAATGCAGTACAGTCACATGGAACCTCTTACATCAAGGGCAAAACCTGTTTTGGTGATTGGTCCATTTTAAGTGTAGCTGTGCCAGGTATGGTGTGAACATTGTTCCGGCACTGGGCCAGTCAAGGACATTCAGGCAGGCTGATCCAGAGGAGAGGCCCGGATGCAACCCTATAGACAAAGGAGTATGGACGGCCTAGCACAATTTTTTGGATTTGGGGGGGGGGGGGGTAATTGGTGTTGAAGGAACACTAGCTTGACAAATTATAGAGCTTATACAGACCATCAAGTGCTTACTGAACGTGGGATTGACTCATGGTGTACAGCTTGCCTTGTCAGTGTATCACGAAATTAATTTGCATTGAACAAACTTATTATCGGAAAGAAGCGACGCCACGTGTTTGACCAAACAGGCTCTTTGCCAGTTAATTGCGTCTGTGCAGTGTCTGTGTCATGTCTATTTAGATGTACATGCATTCATATTCTTGTTTGGTGGAATGGAATTGACTCCTCGAATGCAGTCGGCATTATTGTAATATTAAAGGTACTATGTCCCATTTGCAGGCCCCAAAAACAAAAGGGCTTGAAAATGTCTTTAAGTGGGAAATAACGTCTACTAGTCGTCAAAATCGTGATTGCAATCCATTTAGTAATAGTCTGATTTTCAGACCTTGTACCAAATGGTCGAACGTTTGTGCTGGGCAAATTAGATTCAATCAGTTAATTTTGGCCATTACAAGCAGTGGGTTATTGATGTAGTCAAATGCTCATGTATCCTTTTCAGCTCATATTCTGTATGTTATTACCAAAGAAGAAGAAGAGTCATACAGTCACTCAATGGTGTCTGACAGTGAAGTCTAGAAAGTAAACAGGTTTCCTTGCATAATTTAAATATTAGGACAATGCTAATGTTTAAAGTTTACAGATAGGACATATGTGACAGATTCATAATTCCTACAAAGTTCTTCAGAATTTAATGTTGGCTGCAAATGGGACATAGTAACTTTTAAACCCACCCCACCCAAAAACAAAATATGGGTATGATAGATGCATTGCCTTTCTTGTCTCTTCTTTTTGTACAGAA